>JASGXE010007011.1:0-11315 GCA_030068105.1 Sinentomon sp. SZTP_YWyxl | reverse complement strand
TTTAATGACGGCAAAATCCATAAAGATGATTTGACTTTAGATTTAATGGCGAAAAGAACAAAAGTCATTGTAAATAAATGACTTTTGTTTATTGGATGAAAGAAGTGACAAGTAAGACTTTTACATGACAACTCTTAGTGGCCACAAGGCGTGTAAAATAAGAAGTGAAAGAACTGCGCTCCATTTAACATGGAGTCAAATGGGAGCAGATATGAGACCGAAATGTGTGCTGCTGGATTGCGGCGTATCAAGGCGGAGTGCGCTACGAAAGACATGCGTGTGAATGGCGGACCGCGGTGCGATGCCCACAGAAAGTTAAATTTCTCCTGAACAAAGCGACGGTTTTTGATGCGGCTTGCTGTGGTGCAAAGCTGAAAAATGAGCGCTTCCACACATGTATAATGATCCCAACCTTTCGTCGGGAAAAACTCTAAACCATTTGAGTAACAAAAGTGCTCAAATTTCGGTGTTATAAAATTCCGGGTTCCTGCCAGGCATTTTCAAAGATTGTGCAATTTTTTCCGTTATAACATGGTTACAACCAGCGGAAGAGTTGTAGAGGAAGTCTTCTAGTTTCTAAAAATACAAAAATCGTTGAATTTGAACACCATTTGGCAATTTTATGGCCTGGGAATCGCGGCCTCTTCCCCGCTCAAAAACGAAACGATGCATCGTTTCGTTTTTGAGCGGGGAAGAGGCCGCGATTCCCAGGCCATAAAATTGCCAAATGGTGTTCAAATTCAACGATTTTTGTATTTTTAGAAACTAGAAGGCTTCCTCTACAACTCTTCCGCTGGTTGTAACCATGTTATAACGGAAAAAATTGCACAATCTTTGAAAATGCCTGGCAGGAACCCGGAATTTTTTTACACCGAAATTTGAGCACTTTTGTTACTCAAATGGTTTAGAGTTTTTCCCGACGAAAGGTTGGGATCATTATACATGTGTGGAAGCGCTCATTTTTCAGCTTTGCTCCACAGCAAGCCGCATCAAAAACCGTCGCTTTGTTCAGGAGAAATTTAACTTTCTGCGGGCATCGCACCGCGGTTCGCCATTCACTCGCATGTCTTTCGTAGCGCACTCCGCCTAGATACGCCGCAACACCGCATTGCACTTTTTGTGCCACGAAAATCCCGGAGTTCGCTCACTTGTTCTTTTACAAACCTTGGTGGCCATACTTAGCACATCTTCGTCGTTTAAATACGACTTTCGCCAGCATAACATCACTGGGCTGCAGGATATTTTAAGCACTGGTACCATTTTGGAACACCCTGAAAAACGACCGAAACGGGCATAAAGCATTATAATGTCGTTAGCTTCAGCAGAGGATTTCAGCGCCTCTTGAAACTCCGAAGCATCCGAACGTTTTGGCGAACAATAAAGCGCCAGTCCGGCCAATCCAATTTTAGGATGGCGTTTATAGGATGCTTTCCTTGAACATAAAACAGTTGGTGGAATTTCAATGGCCTGATTATCATATTGCTGATGTAGGTTACATACTGATAAAAGGACTTCACAGACAGTGCAAACCGGAGCGCGGAAATACTAGATGGCTATCCAGGGCCCCTGTTTCTTGGTTGTGCTAGGCAGACTATAGGCTGCTTTTGGTCAAGGATTTGACCGCCGTTTTTAGGTCACGAAATAGCTCGCCATGCAGCTTTAAAACTTTTACAACTGCTGTTATGTAGTGTTTGTTTCTTCGTGGAAAAGTGCCAATTGTTGTTTGTAAATCAGATTGTTTTCCCATTTCTTGCAGAGGAACTGCTCATGGGCTAAAGCATGGCTAAAGGCGGTTAAAACATGGTTGCTGAAAAATTATTTTCGTCTTTTTCGTTGAAAATGGACGACTTTGTGCGTCTTTCAATTTTACGAAGGGCGTTCGAAAAGTTTTTGACATCACCCTTGTAGTTTAGAAAATCTTACCGTTGTCAAGATTTTGATTGGTTCAGGGCTTCAAACATTTCTCCAGCACTTTCAGCACAAAATTGCAGACATCTATGCCCGATTTTTCATGGCATAGTGGTAAATAGATGAGGGTGTGTTCCTGAGCTCTGAAAATGCTGCGTTTTGTAAAGTCTTGAAATCTTGAACATTCCCTTTTGCACGACAAATGCTCAAGTTTTAGATTTTTTGGTGATAAACACCACATCTACAAACAATTATGCCTCCTCAAGCCCAGTCCTGAATTGGTACCAGCAATTTTTGGTTGTTATACCTAAACTGAAAACAACTTGGCAGAAAAACCATGTTCACGTATATATTCAGGACTTTGCCAAAGCAATATTTTAAGAGCTATGGAACTCACCCTAATCTGGATGCTATTCTGCCCATGGACGGTTGGGAGGGACACCTGTAATTTTGTAAGACAAGAGCCAGAGAGTACTTTGTAGACAAGCTAATCGAAATCTTGACATCGTCAATATTTTTTGAACTACAGACAAAAACTTTTCGAACCCCCTTCGTACACGAATATGAAAGTCAACAGTAAAGGAATGGAATGTGATTCTGAGCGCCATCGGAACTTTCGTTGAACTTCACAACAAGCAGCTGCGTGTAGATACGCTAGCTTCGAGTACGTTTTTGGGTCTTATAGGCGGATGGTTGACAGCAAGCAATAGGCAGACACCAAGCAATAGGTTGAGTAGGGGACGTGTAAGATTTGGTTAGACTTAATGATCAAGAAAAAATGACTGGTAAAAACTAATTCACGTCGCGAAAGTTGGCTTCACCAAGTGTAACTGCTGTGGTATTTAAATTCCTCGGAGGCAAACGTGCGACATAAAGCGCTACAAGAAAAATCTGCGCCTGCAGAAATTTAGTGCACTCTAAATATGAGGTTTCGGTATGGAACATTTTGAGAACACATTTTTACCATGAGCTTAGAATTGATGGTAGTGTTCTTTTCGGAACATTTTCTTGGAACACGTAGTGTGTTCTTGGAACACCATTTTCCTGTCACTAATTTTGAACACACGAGTTGGAACACTCCACGTGTTTCAAATCGCCAATGTGTCCCAAATTTGTGACAGGAAATGGTGTTCCAAGAACGCACTACGTGTTCCAAACAATGTTCCGAAAAGAACACTCCCATCTAAGCCCATGTTTTAAAAGGTGTTACCAAGGTTTTCCATACCGAAACCTTATGTTTAGAGTGTGGATTTGCATCACGCATGCCCATTGCGAGCACTTATTATAGCTTTTGATATACGTAGGGGATCAGATGATCCGGGATAAGTTGTTGTGCCTCCGCAAGTTGATGATTTCATGCATACAATACAAAGTGCAGATTTGTCACATGTTCGTCGCCGGAGTTTCACCCTCAATAACGAATTGTATCGGTAAAATTCCACAAGTACGTTCTGGACATTGGAAGACTGGTTGGTTATGGAGCGAAGTTTTATGGGGTATCAGAATTTTGTGGAAGTTTCAATTTTTGGGGACGACGCCGGTCACAAGAAAGTTTCGATAAAATTTCGGAGGCAACCCACAACGTCAATTTCTCACCCGTCCAGCATTTTGTTGAAAACCACTATGAATAATTTATTGCGTTGAATGTGATTCTTGTGGCTTGATAAGGGCAAATCTTTCCGACAATTAGGAAACAAATTCAACAAGTTCACCTCTGCTCGACCAATCTGTGGCACTTTTGACGACCGATTTTCCGATCTGGTGAAGCATTTTTGCGCCTAACTATTTCAAACGTTATGCAATTTCATTTATTTGCGGAAGTTTGGTTTGCATAGCAGTTTGTTTTCAGGGGCAGTGAGTTGGACATGGTGAAGCATTTTTGCGCCTAACTATTTCAAACGCTATGCAATTTCATTTCTTTGCGGAAGTTTGGTTTGCATAGCACTTTGTTTTCAGGGGTAGTGAGATGGACATGGTGAAGCATTTTTGCGCCTAACTATTTCAAACGCTATGCAATTTCATTTATTTGCGGAAGATTGGTTTGCATAGCAGTTTGTTTTCAGGGGCAGTGAGTTGGACGTGGTGAAGCATTTTTGCGCCTAACTATTTCAAACGCTATGCAATTTCATTTCTTTGCCGAAGTTTGGTTTGCATAGCACTTTGTTTTCAGGGGTAGTGAGTTGGACATGGTGAAGCATTTTTGCGCCTAACTATTTCAAACGCTATGCAATTTCATTCATTTGCGGAAGTTTGGTTTGCATAGCAGTTTGTTTTCAGGGGTAGTGAGTTGGACATGGTGAAGCATTTTTGCGCCTAACTATTTCAAACGCTATGCAATTTCATTTATTTGCGGAAGTTTGGTTTGCATAGCAGTTTGTTTTCAGGGGCAGTGAGTTGGACATGGTGAAGCATTTTTGCGCCTAACTATTTCAAACGCTATGCAATTTCATTTCTTTGCGGAAGTTTGGTTTGCATAGCACTTTGTTTTCAGGGGTAGTGAGTTGGACATGGTGAAGCATTTTTGCGCCTAACTATTTCAAACGCTATGCAATTTCATTCATTTGCGGAAGTTTGGTTTGCATAGCAGTTTGTTTTCAGGGGCAGTGAGTTGGACATGGTGAAGCATTTTTGCGCCTAACTATTTCAAACGCTATGCAATTTCATTTCTTTGCCGAAGTTTGGTTTGCATAGCACTTTGTTTTCAGGGGTAGTGAGTTGGACATGGTGAAGCATTTTTGCGCCTAACTATTTCAAACGCTATGCAATTTCATTTCTTTGCGGAAGTTTGGTTTGCATAGCACTTTGTTTTCAGGGGTAGTGAGTTGGACATGGTGAAGCATTTTTGCGCCTAACTTTTCAAACGCTATGCAATTTCATTCATTTGCGGAAGTTTGGTTTGCATAGCAGTTTGTTTTCAGGGGCAGTGAGTTGGACATGGTGAAGCATTTTTGCGCCTAACTATTTCAAACGCTATGCAATTTCATTTCTTTGCGGAAGTTTGGTTTGCATAGCACTTTGTTTTCAGGGGTAGTGAGTTGGACATGGTGAAGCATTTTTGCGCCTAACTATTTCAAACGCTATGCAATTTCATTTATTTGCGGAAGTTTGGTTTGCATAGCAGTTTGTTTTCAGGGGCAGTGAGTTGGACATGGTGAAGCATTTTTGCGCCTAACTATTTCAAACGCTATGCAATTTCATTTATTTGCGGAAGTTTGGTTTGCATAGCAGTTTTGATTTCAGGGGCAGTGAGTTGGACATGGGTGAAGCATTTTTGCGCCTAACTATTTCAAACGCTATGCAATTTCATTTCTTTGCGGAAGTTTGGTTTGCATAGCACTTTGTTTTCAGGGGTAGTGAGTTGGACATGGTGAAGCATTTTTGCGCCTAACTATTTCAAACGCTATGCAATTTCATTCTTTGCGGAAGTTTGGTTTGCATATCAGTTTGTTTTTTCAGGGGTAGTGAGTTGGACATGGTGAAGCATTTTTGCGCCTAACTATTTCAAACGCTATGCAATTTCATTCATTTGCGGAAGTTTGGTTTGCATAGCAGTTTGTTTTCAGGGGCAGTGAGTTGGACATGGTGAAGCATTTTTTGCGCCTAACTTTTTCAAACGCTATGCAATTTCATTTCTTTGCGGAAGTTTGGTTTGCATAGCAGTTTGTTTTCAGGGGTAGTGAGTTGGACATGGTGAAGCATTTTTGCGCCTAACTATTTCAAACGCTATGCAATTTCATTTATTTGCGGAAGTTTGGTTTGCATCAAGGTATGTAGAGTATTAAAGGTAGCGCAGCAACGAAAATAAAAAGTCCGAGAAAATTTGCATACTTTCAAGGGGCGCTGTGACGTCACTATCGAGTCAGAGAAGTCGCCGGTGCGCGGGCGGGCATTCAACACTGATGCCCACTGCGCTGCATAATTTTGCAGTTCCTTGGGGTTTGTTGCTTTTGGCGTTTTGATCTTGATTAAAAAGGCGGATGACCTCTCTCAAGCTGCTCAGAGCGAACTTTTGGATGCCGGTTTGACGGATCTCTTTTCAGTTTTCGACACTCCAAAAGACCTCACGCAAAAGACCACTTTGGCCTCGACAAATGTCTTTTCACAATGGGAAAGCATGTTTATGAAATGTTTGGTTTGCAATGTTTCGGTCGCGGCGAACACGTTGCCGCCGAAGGTTTGGCCACAGCGAACAACTGGCGCCATGGACACATGGCCTCCGGTCACTTGGCCGACAGACGACTGGCCGTAACGAACATTTCGCCGCCTCGGACATCTGGTCGGCCCAGGCCTTTGGCCACTGTCGGAAAACGTATGACCGCGGTGGAAATTTGGTCGCGGTGGAAACGTGTGCCCAGCCGCCAGATGTTTGGCGCGGGAATCCGGACTCTGAACGCTTTGGCCGTGAAGATAATTTACTTCCATGGGCGGCTGAAAAAGCAAGTTGCAAAGAAATATCACCTACGCTTCTTGTCTTGTTCGTTTCCAAGACCAAGAGGAAACAGAAAGGGTTTGTGCGCGAACATGCCTGCCATCTGAAGAACGCACAAGTCAAAGGTCTTTCTTTCCTGGGACATATGTGAGAACGGGGCACAAAGTTAAAACAGTCCTCGAAAGAGTTTTAGATGTCTTGAGGTCAACCGTCCGGAACTCATTGTCTGTCGCTGTTGACCAAGATATCCGCCGTGTCTTGGGTTTCAGTTCCAGTCAAACGACAACCGGCAAGTGTTGCCCGGACGGCGGCCAAATGTCTCCCGTCAGTCATGTTCATGACAGCGAGTTGTCCGCCGCGGTCACACGCATCTGGCATTAGCAGCCAAACGCCTCCAGATGTTCTCTGAGTCTAGCTGTCCGCCGGTACAAAATGTCCGGCAGCAAGTTGGCGGGGGCCAAGCCTCCGAAGACCAGATGTCTGCGTCCGGGCCGCGTATTTAAGAATTGCCAACTGATTTGGGCATATCCCGATTTTGCGCGTGACGAAAAAGTGAAAAATAAAGCTAATCTAACCAAACCTAACCTATCTAACCTACCTAACCTCCCCTAACCTGACCTAACCTAACCTAACCTGACGTTTTATCCTTGTTTCAAACGTTTGTTCCCGTTTTCGGGGGGTCAGAAGTTTTACACGTCGTTAGATGGGAAAGTGCCCAAAATGGTAGGCATTTCTTAAATACGCGTCCGGGCCGCGTTTTTACAAACCCAGCCGCGAATTTAGATGGCAGACATCGTTTTGTGCAAAAATGCTCGATTGGGACCCTGAACTCGGTAGAAAAAACTAATTTTTTTCCTAAAGCTGTCTGAACCTGACCAAACCCTGTCCCCTCGCTGGGCCCCGGCCTGCCATCGAAAGTCGCCGCGGGGTTTGTAAAACCGCGTTCGGGCCAATGGTAGCCTCACGGCCAAAATCCCGACGCGCACATTCCAACGATAGCCAAATTCCTGGCGCGGGCAAACGTTTGGAGGCCACATGTCCACGGCGACCATGTGCAAATGTACGGAAGCGTATTGAGGCCATGCAGAGAAAAACATTTTCTGTATCAAACCCGAAATTTCGACTTTGAAACTCGAAATTTCGACTTTGAAACTCGAAATTTCGACTTTGCAAACTCGAAATTTCGACATTGAAACTCGAAATTTCGACTTTGAAACTCGAAATTTCGACTTTGAAACTCGAAATTTCGACTTTGAAACTCGAAATTTCGAATTTGAAACTCGAAATTTCGACTTTGAACTCGAAATTTCGACTTTGCAACTCGAAATTTCGACTTTGAAACTCGAAATTTCGACTTTGAAACTCGAAATTTCGACTTTGGAACTCGAAATTTCGACTTTGAAACTCGAAATTTCGACTTTGCAAACTCGAAATTTCGACTTTGAACCTTGAAATTTCGACATTGAAACTCGAAATTTCGACCTTGAAACTCGAAATTTCGACTTTGCAAACTCGAAATTTCGACCTTGCAAACTCGAAATTTCGACTTTGAAACTCGAAATTTCGACTTTGCAAACTCGAAATTTCGGGTGGGGCTCAAACATATGAAACCATGAAACCGGTCCCAAAATTGCACGGGACCCCATGGGATGTTCATGGGATCCAACAGGAAATGTCTCATGGCCCATCAGACATCAATGGGACCCCGGTGGGACCACGTGGTCATGCATGCATGGGATATAAAGTGCATGAAAACACTTGCGGTCGACCGCGGACCGGCACAAACACATGCCGCGGTTGGCTGCAGAACGTCATTTAAAATGGCGAATGGTGAGGATGGGAGGCCAATGCTCTGACCCAATGGGGTGAAATTTGGGTACAGTTTTGGCAATCAGTTGTCAAAAATCCAGTTTTTGGACAGTTATTGTTTGCCACAAACTGTCCCCTAAATTTCGGGGACCATTTTAGGCAAACAACTGTAGGTACAAAATTCCAGATTTTTGGACGGTTGTTTGCCTAAAAACCGTCCCCTTTCCCCCCTGGCGTCATCTATTGGCAAGCATCTCTGCCCCCATCCCTAACATTAGCCACAATGATCACAGACATGCAGCGGATCAGAGATCTTTGTGCCGGTCCGCGGCCGACCACAACACGCAATTTTGTGTCCCGGGTCCCATGACCATATATGTTGTCCAGGTTGTCCCATGGACCTATGGATCCCGCGTGAACATCCCATGGTGTCCCACCATGATCCCATAAACGTTCCTTGGGGGTCCCACCCCACCATGATCTCATGAACGTCCCATTTTGTGGGAACGGTATCAGATTTACTCTGTTCGACATGATTTCATGCCATTTTAAGGCAATCATCAATTCTGTACAGCGGGGTTCATCAAAATCCATGTGAACATATGATCGGGATCCATTTATAAATGTTTGTTCATGATCTTCAATTCAAAGTTCATGATGTTCAATATTTGTTCAAAATCCATGTGTTCATATGATGATCCCATAACATGAACATCCCATGGGGTCCCACGAACTAATGGGACGGTCCCATGTTTCGGCCCTTCCCGAAATTTCGAGTTTCAAAGTCGAAATTTCGAGTTTGCAAGGTCGAAATTTCGAGTTTCAAGGTTGAAATTTCGAGTTTCAAGGTCGAAATTTCGAGTTTCAAAGTCGAAATTTCGAGTTTGCAAAGTCGAAATTTCGAGTTTCAATGTCGAAATTTCGAGTTTCAAAGTCGAAATTTCGAGTTTCAATGTCGAAATTTCAAGTTTCAAAGTCGAAATTTCGAGTTTGCAAAGTCGAAATTTCGAGTTTGCAAAGTCGAAATTTATGTTTCAAAGTCGAAATTTCGAGTTTGCAAAGTCGAAATTTCGAGTTTCAATGTCGAAATTTCGAGTTTCAAAGTCGAAATTTCGAGCTTTAATGTCGAAATTTCAAGTTTCAAAGTCGAAATTTCGAGTTTGCAAAGTCGAAATTTCGAGTTTGCAAAGTCGAAATTTCGAGTTTCAAAGTCGAAATTTCGAGTTTGCAAAGTCGAAATTTCGAGTTTCAAATGCGAAATTTCGAGTTTCAAATTCGAAATTTCGAGTTTTAAAGTCGAAATTTCGAGTTTCAAAGTCGAAATTTCGAGTTTCAAAGTTGAAATTTCGAGTTTCAATGTCGAAATTTCGAGTTTGCAAAGTCGAAATTTCGAGTTTCAAAGTCGAAATTTCGAGTTTCAAAGTCGAAATTTCGGGTTTGATACAGAAAATGTTTTTCTCTGCATGGCCCCAATACGCTTCCGTACAAATGTGACCGAAGCCAAATGTCTGATTCCTGTTCATCAAGACCTTCCACAAGTTTTTGACTTTCGGAAAACGGTGGGAAAAGGGAAAACAACTCTTTCCCAAGTTTCTGTTGGCGTTGATGCGAGCAGGTGTCACAGTTCAACATGATGGAAACAAAACCAACTTCGTCGGAAAGCAAAACGATTTTGCATTCGAACATCTTGCACATGAAACACTGACTCGCAAACGAGCACAGACACAAGCAGCCTCCATGATGCCTCAACAGCAGCTTCAGCAAGAATGAAGAGTGAAGACTGAAGACACAGGAGGAGGAGAATCAATAAACAACACAAGCGCAGAGGGCGAAGTCGTGTTCTCGTTCGAATCGCGAGAGCGCCGAGAGCCTTGCTTGCGCGTGGCTCTTCTCTGCTGGCTCGATAGTGACGTCACAAAAAGCACAAGCCAGACGGCGGCACACAATACACCAAAATGTTTGAAATGAGACCCCCCTGGTTTGCATAGCAGTTTGTTTTCAGGGGTAGTGAGTTGGACATAGTGAAGCATTTTTGCGCCTAACTATTTCAAACGCTATGCAATTTCATTTATTTGCGGAAGTTTGGTTTGCATAGCAGTTTGTTTTCAGGGGTAGCGAGTTGGCCATCCACTCATCATTTTGGCCACTAATTGACTGCGAGCGATTCCAAATTAAGCAAGCAAGAGCTCAGCACGCAGGAGAGGGCACTCGCTTAGAGTGATAACCATGGCAGATGAAACACATAATTGACATCTAAAATAAATATGTCCGCATCGGTGTTAAATTTCTTTTTGGCGCTCAATTTGCTTTCGTTCCCTGTCGTCGTACTCGGAGTAGAGCTTTGAAAAATCGCATTGTTGACCCGTCTGATTGCACGTGCATATTTCGATTCAGTTGTCAGTATTCCCAGTCAGTCCGCCACACTTCGGCGGCCTGCAGAATTACTTACAAGCCTATTCTTCGTCATATCTCCATTCAGAAGAAAAGTAAGATCGTTGAGTGTGAAAAACCTGTCGCCTCGCAATTGTCAACAATTGAAAAATCCGAGAATTCGGCGACTTCTTCATCCCGCCAACAAAATTTCAAAAACTGGAATTCAACAATTTACGGAAGCGTAAAATCGCTAGATATATCTCCGTGGGAAAATAAAATCCTCATGCTCTGCAGAACAAAATATATTCTTGTCGTGAAAATTGTCGCAAAGCGGCCGCTGAACTCTTTCTCTCCCTGTCACTAACTCTCTTCCCTCTATCCCCCTATCTCACTCGCTCTCTCGCCCTCTTTCATCTTTTCTCTCTCTCTCTCTCTTTCATCCCCCCTCTCTCTTTCTTTCTCTCTCTGTCATCATCTCTATCTTTCATACTCTCTCTCTCCTCTTTTTCTTTCTCTTCGAACCATAACAGTCATCGGCGGATCCAGATCGGTGCGAAATGGGAGCATATGACATGTGGGACAACGCTCTTTCGGTGCCAGGTTCGAGAGATCTCCCAAGAAAGGTACCCGTCAAGGTGGAGCCGATCAGTTGAGGGTGTCAGAGGACGAAATTTATCTGCCAGGAGGAATTCGTCCCCCAGAGGCGAAACAAAGGTACACCCCTGCAGGCTCCAACCCTGGGGCTTTGTCTCCGATGAGTCGATAAAAATTTGGAATTTACAAGGGGTCGATAATA
>JASGXE010006998.1:0-13399 GCA_030068105.1 Sinentomon sp. SZTP_YWyxl | reverse complement strand
CTTGCAAAATTATTAATTCCGGCGGGAGCGACACTTTTTGGTGCCGAAAATTGCAGAATACCATTGCAAATGCCGAATTCGTAATTCCGGGCTTGAGGGGTTAGGCAAGGAAGATTCTTTTTATTGTTACTTTCTTTTAAGCAAGGAAAATTCTTTTTATTCTTACTTTCTTTTTAGCAAGGAAGATTCTTTTTATTGTTACTTTCTTTTAAGCAAGGGGAATTCTTTTTATTCTTACTTTCTTTTAAGCAAGGAAGATTCTTTTTATTTTTACTTTTTTTAAGCAAGGAAGATTCGTTTTATTCTTACTTTCTTTTAAGCAAGGAAGATTCTTTTTATTCTTACGTTCTTTTAAGCAAGGAAGATTCTTTTTATTCTTATGTTCTTTTAAGCAAGGAAGATTCGTTTTATTCTTACTTTCTTTTAAGCAAGGAAAATTCTTTTTATTCTTTCTTTCTTTTAAGCAAGGAAGATTCTTTTTATTCTTACTTTCTTTTAAGCAAGGAAGATTCTTTTTTTTTTGTTGCTACTTTCTCGTTCGCGAAAGATTCTTTTTTGTCTTCATTGTCTTTTTAGCAATGCACCAGAGGGCTTCTCAGTCTATTACCCAGACTTAGGTAGGTTTTGAGAATTGGGCCCATTTCAGATTATAAATCCCCCAAATAGTTTTGCATCAAGTTAGTTTAAATGTGATGTAGGTACCTGTCCCAGCCGACCTTTGTGTTTTTTGCTATGTGCCTGGGATTATTTTCCAAAAAAAAAAATGGTGAAAATGGTTGGAATCTTGGATGTGAAAAATTCTTGGGATTGGCAAGATTGAAATCCGTACCTGAATGATGTCTTTTTCAGAATCTTAGTGGCATTCTTAGCAAAAAATGTGGAGTGGCTTTTGTCTGATGACTTCTGGGTGCATTCACTAAAAACATTAGCCCATATGCATGCACTGAATGACGTCTGAATGTCATTTAAGACATCATTTTGGTGATAAACTACGAAAAGCCCAGGAAAAAACCAACAAACTGTAAAATAAAAGATTCTAAAAATACATGCGGGCCGAGAAGTCATCGGAAGACAAAAAGTCACTCATACTTTTTGTTTTGAATGCCACTACTATTCTGGAAAACGAATTACGGTCTGTAAATGTATATTTTGATAACAAATCAAAATATACATATATTACATACATTATTAACCCATTGAGCCCGAAGCACGTACCTCATCCGGGCGCAGAGATCGCGCAAAATGGCCGAAACACGCTTTTT
Organism: Sinentomon sp. SZTP_YWyxl; assembly: GCA_030068105.1. NCBI lineage: Eukaryota > Metazoa > Arthropoda > Protura > Sinentomata > Sinentomidae > Sinentomon > Sinentomon sp. SZTP_YWyxl. Next base: position 12,137 of record JASGXE010006998.1, on the reverse strand, counting down.
CAATTTCATCACCAACGCCGAAGAACGGACCTGGTCCGTTTCCATTTCCGCTTCATTTGCCGCAATTTTCAGACAAATTCCGGCCATGGGAGCGAATTCGATTTAATTCGTTCGGGCAGACGACATTTCACTGATAATTTTAGTTTTTGTTTCATCGCGATCGGAGAATTTTGGGACGGGCGATTTTTTGAAAATTGGCTTCGCCCGACCGCGTGGCGGCGCTGATTCATTCCAATTCAAAATGGCTGCGTTCGTGGCGGTGATCATGCGATTTTGATGTTCTCTCATTTGGGCTTGCCGCAGGTGTTTTTTGGTTGTTTTGGTGCTATTTTTGACGGCAAATTTGAATTCTGCGGTATTTTTCAAGTGGAATTGTTGATTTTTTTTCAATTCTGACTGAAAATTGGCAGTTATCGGTAATAAATGCAAAAAACTGCTGTTTTTTTCCAAAAATTAAATTCCGGCTTTGGTGAAAGAACGAAAATTGATCTATCCGGCTTTGTCTTTACGTTCACAAGTGAAATATTCCGGGCTCGATGGGTTAATAAATACATACACAAATATTATTCAATGATACTCGGCTAACGAAATGGCTGGATAGACCAGTCTGCTTGCTTGGAAGTTGGTTCCAGCAATCGGTAGTTGTGTGCAGAAATTGTGGCATATGAATAAAGCAGACAGACACACATATAAAAGGGAAAGATTTGGATGCATGCAGAGAAAGGCTGGTATCTGATTCATGTACAGCGGCGAGAATATTAATTATACCACATGTAGTGGCTTTTCTCCCTTGAAATTTTGGGCAAATCTCAATCCCATCAAAATTGGTAGGTATTCCAGCAATGATTTGACGAAAATTTTCGTGCAACAAAATCCGATTTCTTGAATCTGAAATCAACACAATTCTCCCAAGTTTCTTTGAAAGTTTGAAAAACCGGCATGTATTCATGGCACGAGTGATTTTCTCATCACTCTACCTAATTCCGAAGCTTCCCAATTCGCATGTAGGCAGTTTGATATTATCCACCATGGGGCTTACCTACAACACAGAAAATAAGTCTCGCTTTCTGTCATCACAGTTCCGGTTGATTAACAAAAACACGATGAAAAAAAAAATTGCGACCAGGCAGTCAAGTTGTTGTGCATATGTTGTGATGAACGTGCATTGCTCAGGTTTTATTGGTGCTGAAGGGTTCCGAAAAGACGTTTTGGGTCCTTGAGCAAAGAAATTTCAAACATGGTCACGGTGGGAAGGTACCTACCCACCAAAAAGCGTTTTCCCTCTCCAGCCATGTTTTTGTTCGGTCTCCTGCAAAATTTGCATTTTGCACTCTCGAACAACAGCTTCGCCTGGCTCCCCGAAAAGCTGAAGAGCTTTTTTCTCTTCAACCCATTTCAGTCCTGGTTGGGAGTCATGCATCCTGGAGCATTGTTCCCATAAGTTGGCTTCATGTTTTTTGAGGATCACCCTGTATATATCGGGGTGGCTTAAAAACTTGGAATACTACGATGAAGGTCACATCACATCCAAGCTGATCTGATACAAACAAGCTCTTCCTACACAGTTCTTTACCGCTAAACTTTATCTAACTTTCAGGTATATTCAAGACAATGATAATCCCGAGGCTAAGAAGATTCCGCTGTGGAAGTGGACCCTACGAATTGTCTTCTTGATCTTACAGTTGGCACCTCTACTCAGGTAAGTAGGCATTAACATGCCATTTCGAATATGAAGACCATATTATTCTTGTAGGCCCGATCGAAAATCTTATTTGGTGTCATCACCAGCATCATCATTTGTTGAATCATTCGTCATTCACCAGACGATGAAAGCCTGTCACCATCGATTCTGGTCATTCTGTTAGTGCTGAGTACCGCAAACGCTGATCAGATTGGCAAGTTGGTGAGGCTGCCTCTCTACCAAGTCTCCATGACTGGGCAGGAACCATTTGAATGTTCCGATATCGGAGTCGGAGCTGAAATATGCCCATGCATGTCATTTAGAGTTTACAAGTAGGCATTGACATATGCTGTTTGGAATTTGAATTATTCTTGTGGGCATGGTTGAAAGTCTTATTTGGTGTCATCACCAACATCACAAGATGTTGAATGGTTCGTAATATGATCACCGACCGGCAATCTGACTGCACACTGCAAAATTTGATCAGATTGGCAAATTGGTAGGCCTGCCTCTCTACCAATTATTATTATTCTCCATGACGTGCCAGGAACAAGTTAAATATTCTGATATCTATGTCGGAGCTGAAATACGCCGATGCTTTTTATTTAGAGTTTTCATCATAGGGCCAGGTAACTACCCATTTTCCATGATTATGCATCTGCCAAATATGAAAATCAGTATAGGCGCACTTCTCCATTGCAAAAGCATTTAGGCCTATTTCATTAACCAATCCCGGCCAGCATGTCTGGATGGTGTAAAACATGTTCAAATTTGTCGCATTGTCTGTTGCGTAGGTAGGTAGGTGCTGCAACGTGTATGGCTTATTTAAGTGCATTTTTAAAAAAAGGAGGTAAACATAAGCCCTTACTTGAACGTAATTGAAGGGCTCGAGTGGCTGCGAATCTCTTGCAACTGTAGCAGGGGGAGTTTTTGCTCACTCACGGTGGCAATTTCAAGTTGAGGGTAAACGCAGCACGGTGTCAAATTGATCCGGTATAATCCGCAGTCGAGACTTAAATCCGGATAAAGAAAAATCGGTAATTTCAAGTTTGCAAAAGTCGAGACTTTACTCTTTACTCGACCTTTTAGCCTCGGCTATTTTTTACACTTGCTGGAGTTAAACCGGCAATTTCAAACATCGGCTTCGGAACGGATTAAAAGATGTCGGTTCATGATTGGCTGTTCACTGCTATGACGTCAGTCAAGACGACTTCGCGGTTCCCTTTCTCATCATGGCAGAGGAAGCTTGGACCACGGCAAGTGCACAAACTGTCACAAGTCCTTGAAAGCAGTTCAGAGCTGGACACGTGTCAATTTGGCTTGTTCAGTCGACGTGACAGATTTGGTTGAAGGGTGTCGTGGAGGGTTTATGGAAGTCTGCGGCAATGTGGATGTGGTGACTAAAGGACCCTTAATCATCACTTCATTTGCCATTTCCCTATTCCGTCTATATATCGAGAAGGTTCTGGTGAATAAAAAAGCTTCCCCTGGTCAAGAAATGCAATCCTCCAGCCGGCCGAGGAAAAGGATAATGGCTAAAGAGTGTCATCGGGGGAGACATGATATGATGCTTCCATTATCTGACATGGAATTTCCCGTGTAGAGCGAAAATAGGGCAGGATCATTTCATGTCTGCCACTATATTTACGATTAGTAGATGCCCGGAATTTACTGGGTGACACAAAGTTCAGCAGCCGTTTTTCCATTTTGCTTTATTTTCTTGCCATTATGACTGAATTTTGTTCTTTGTCGAGCATGCAAATTTCCTTTCTGTTGATGTGCATACACAAAGACATTAACTATGACTTTCAGCCGTTCTGGCTAAAGCGGGTTGGTTGCCATTTAACTGAAGCTGGACAAGCTTAATTGGATTATTCCGTTAATTTTTTCTTGTTTAATCAGCGAAAAAATTCTCGTGCTTCTCGGGGGAGATTGCACATGGATGAGTAGATTCGAATTCTGAACATTCCCACTCGCCTGCCACGCCTTTTCAGCGCATCCTATTTTCTCAAGACACGCATCTTGGAGTGGCCTTAAATGATTCAGTCGGCAAGCGAGTATGGTTGATGTCAAAATTCACTCCTGGGCAGCAACTGGAATTCACGCTTCACATGTTGCCTTTGTAAATGACGAGAATTCAGACATTCTGCAGTCTCCTATAAAAGGGAAAGATTTGGACGCATGCAGGGAAAGGCTGGTCTCTGATTCATGTACCTACCTATCTAATTCTGAAGTTTCCCATTTCGCATGTAGGCTGTTTGATATTATCCACCATGGAGGGCTTACAACACAGAAAATAAGTCTGGCTTTCTGTCATCACAGTTCCGGTTGATTAATGAAAACACAAAGAAAAAAAATTTGCAACCAGTCAAGTTGTTGTGCATTTGTTGTGATGAACGTGCATTGCTGAGATTTTATGGGTGCGAGGGGTTCGTTTTACGTAAAAGACGTTTTAGGCCCTTGAGCAAAGAAATTTCAAACATGGTCACGGTGGGTACCCACCGAAAAGCGTTTTCCCCCTCCAGCCATGTTTTTGTTCGGTCTCCTGCAAAATTTGCATTTTGCACTCTCGAATAACAGCTTCGCCCGGCTTCCCGAAAAGCTAAAGAGCTTTTTACTCTTCAACCCATTTCAGTCCTGGTGGGGCATCATGCATCCTAGGAGCATTGTTCCTACAATTAGGCTTCATGTTTTTTGCGAATCACCCTGTATATCGGGGTGACTTAAAAACTTGGAATACTACAATGAAGGTCACATCACATCCAAGCTGATCTGATGCAAACAAGCCCTTCCTACACAGTTCTTTACCGCTTAACTTTATCTATCTTTCAGGTATATTCAAGACAATGATAATCCCGAGGCTAAAAAGATTCCGTTGTGGAAGTGGACCCTACGAATTGTCTTCTTGATCTTACAATTAGCACCTCTACTCAGGTAAGTTAGCATTGACATGCCGTTTCTAATATGAAGACCTAATTATTTTGGTGGGCCCGGTCGAAAATCTTATTTGGCGTCATCTCCAGCATCACTATTTGTTGAATCATTCGTCATTCACCAAACAATGAAAGCCTGTCACCGTCGATTCTGGTCAATCTGAAAGTGCTGAGTACCGCAAACACTGATCAGATTGGCAAGTTGGTGGGGCTGCCTCTCGATACCAAGTATCCATGACTGAGCAGGAACCAGTTAAATGTTCCGATATCGGAGTCGGAGCTGAAATATGCCCGTGCATTAGAGTTTAGAATTTTCAAGTAGGCATTGACATGCTGTTTGGAATCTCCACTGAATAATCAACGAGCAGCAACACTCCCCGCTCCCTTTTCTTCTGTCAGCAATCTGCATCCCCGCGGAAGCACACGAATGCCGCAACAGCGGCAACAGAGCGTCCATCGCAACGAGGCATTCGCTGAGCTGAAGCGGAGGGGAGCGTTGCCTCCAGCCGCCAACAGATGACTTTGTCATTGCGATGTGCGATTTCCGTGACGGAAATCAAATGAACAGCGCAGGGGTGCACAACTTCACATAAAATGCCTGAGAATTTCTAACATTTGACTTGCATGTTGCGATTTTCATGTTTCGTCTTGGTGTTAGGTCGACCGACAGGTCGACGGGCTTTCTAGTTTGAATTATTCTTGTGGGCGTGGTTGAAAATCTTATTTGGTGTCATTACCAGCATCACGTCGACGTCATTACCAGCATCACAAGATGTTGAATGGTTCGTAATCTGATCACCGACTGGCAATCTGACTGCACACTGCAAAATTTGATCAGATTGGCAAATCGGTAGGCCTGCCTCTCTACCAAGAATTATTCTCCATGATGAGCCAGGAAACAGTTCAGTATTCTGATATCTGAGTCGGAGCTGAAATATGACGATGTTTTTATTTAGAGTTTTCATTATGGGCCTATGTCGGTACCTCTCTGTTTTACCATGATTATGCATCTGCCAAATATGAAAATCAGTCTAGGTGCACTTCTCAATAATTGCAAAAGCATTTACTTCATGGTTGGTAGGGGTAATTAACCAATCCATCCCGACATGTCTATGTCACAGATGGTGTAGGTAGATAAAACATGTTCAAATTTGTCGCATTGTCTGACACGTAGGTAGATGCTGCAACGTGTATGGCTTATTTAAGTGCATTTTTGAATATAAAGGAGGTAAACATAAACAGTTACTTGAACGTAATTGAAGTGCTCGAGTGGTTTAGAATCGACACCACGGGCTACTCTGCCTGCACTGAAGTGTAGGTAGGTATGTACCTTGCAACTGGGCAGTTGCGACAGCCAAACCTTTTGACACAGGTTGACCGTGTCTGTCTGAAGAAGAGTGGACGAAATATAACATGCTATTCTATTCTGCTTACCTACTACTTTTTTGCACCCATCAGCCTGCTGATGAGTGTTTATTACCTGCTGCACAGATTTTCACACTCAAATCAAACTCACTGCATCAAATCAATCTTTCGGTGAAGCAGGATTTCCCACTTTCTGGAAAATCAGGGATTTTGATATTAGATTGCGGAAATTGGGGAAAATGCTTAAAAACAAGAAAACAATCGGAGACTTTGTAAAACATACCCAACAAACATGATTCTTTGTTTTTTTTTTTTCAAAAAAAAAATTCATTTGACAAAAAATACACATGATTTTTCTACAGGTTGGTTGAGGCTAATGAAAATTTTTGTTCTTTATTGTCACCTATACCTGCGAATCTCTTGCAACTGTGGCAGGGGGGGTTTTGCTCACGCAGTGTTTAGTGGTCGGTTTAGCTGGGATTTAGGCAGGGTACCACACTCCAGATCAGAGAGACTGCTCCAGGACCACAGCGCTCCAGGCCAAAGCCACAACATCCGTACTGGCAGTACAGGCCCAGGCAATATCATTAACAGGTGAAGTGTGGCTTCAGTGTTCTTGTTACTTGCCAAGCCTCTGACTTGGACCGGGAACTGGGTGTTCTTAAAAGTGCACAGTGTGGTGATGCACACAAGACCTAACTTTGTTTAACTTCCCATCCTAAGGAAAAGAGGGGCTCGGCCACTTAGCTCCCAGTAGCGCAACCAGGGGTACAAGGGAGTTCTCCCATCCAAGTACTTTCCTGGCCCAACGTTGCTCAAGTTCGTTGTTTTGATGAGAACCTATGCAAGGCACATGGTAGGTATCCTACCTATGTGCTGCTGGCCATAAATGCATGCCACGGTGGCATGCATTGCCACGGGGATAAAATGATTAGGTACATGCTCAATGCCCAGTTGATTTGATTTTAGACTTCTATAACCTCTGTCTGGGTGTGGTCACCTTTATTTGAAATTTTGGGCTGGTAGGCTCATGACAGTCAGGGATTCCACGTGCACTCTCCTAAAGCGCCATTTTGTTGTTCATTTGTGTTTCAGGTATTTTGACTCCTTATTCTACGGACTGCAGTATAAACTCTCAAAGAAGAGTGGCAACAAAGTCCTGCAGCGAGAGTATTTCATTTTGATGCTCTATGAAGATGCAGACGCTGTCCTCCTGAGACTGTTTGAATGCTTCCTCGAGTCGGCTCCTCAGTTGGTGCTACAGGTTTACAGCCGTCTTCAGCTTGATCCACCTCTGATTGGTCAGCACGATATGACCTTGAAAGACTTTGTTCAAATCCTATCGATATTCACCTCGCTGGTCAGCATGGCTTGGGGATTGGCATCCTATCACCGTTCACTGAGGTTCACGCAGGAGGACAAGAAGAATATATCGTGGCCTGGTACGGCGATGTTGTTCTGCTGGCACTTCTTCGGTCTATGTAAGTTGGAAATAAAAAGAGCTGAGCGGAATTCGAAAATTGAAGTTGGGACGGAACCTTGCGAGGTCGGAACGGAATCGCAAGTTTTTCGGAATCGGAACCGCGATTGGACGTTTCTGCGTATTTTTGCATCATGGTATGTAACGATGTCAAAAGACCCTTCTGGCCTTTCAGAAAATGCAGATTATGGAAAAAATCCACTTTTTGGAACAATTCCGCCCTTGTAGAACCTCGAAACGGAAATTTCCATCATGTCATACTTCCCAAAGTTTCGGCGATTATAATTTTTCGGAATTCGGAAACATTCGGAAAACTCTGACTTTTCGGAATTCCGAATTTTGAGAAGTTCCGTTCCGAGTTTCTTCCGATTCCGAAATTCCGAAGATGGTGTTCCAACTTCCACTAGAAACTGTGAAAGTTGAAGAATGTGACGTTTCGCCCCCGCAAACATGAGGCTTTTTCAAACACAAGAACGAAGAGATCGACCTCTAGATGCTAATGTTTGACCCAGACTGAAGGTGTGCCCAGATCGGTTGCTTGCGTGTGGGCCTGGGTTGGCACACCTTCAGTCTGGGTCAAACATCAGCGTCGAGCATTTGAATACATCTCGTTAGTTCTTGTGCTTAAAAAAGCCCCACGTTTGAGGGGGCAAAACGTCGCATTCTTAAACACAGTGTACGAATGGTTAGCGCGCCATTTTTGTCAATTATGTTTCCTGTTTGCGGAGCCCGTCATACCCAGGGTTGAGCATAGGGGGGGTAGGGGGGGGTTACCCCCCCCTGGCCTTCGGCCGAGGTTATCCCCCCCCCTGGCCTTCGGCCGAGGTTATCCCCCCCTGTGTGTGCAGGGCACACACCAGGACTTCAATAGGAGCAACATTGTTTCTTTGTACTTTCTGTTTTGATTCCCCTGCCGGAAAAAGGCTAGGGGGGGGGTAACCTCTGCCTTTGGCCGAGGTTACCCCCCTACCCCCACCCTAGAATGTTGCTGTCAAAGTCCTTCCTGGTGTGTGCCCTGAACACACCAGGAAGGACTTCAATAGCAACATTCTGTTTCTTTTGTACCTACTTCCTTTTTTATTCCCCTGCCGGAAAAAGGCCAGGGGGGGTAACCTCGGCCTTTGGCTCAGGTTACCCCCTATCCTTTTTCCAAGGGTACCTTTGGCCAAAGTCCTCGTGTGTCCTGCACACACCAGGAAGGACTTCAATAGCAACATTCTGTTTCTTTTGTAATTCCTGTTTTGATTCCCCTGCTGGAAAAAGGCTAGGGGGGTAACCTCGACCTTCGGCCGATGTACCCCCTAGCCTTTTTCCGAGGGACCCTTGGCCGAAGTCCTGGTGTGTGCCCTGCACACCCCAGGACTTCAATAGCTACATTCTGTTTCTTTTGTACTTTCTGTTTTGATTTACAGAAAATGTAAAATGAAAAAAAAACTCATCCAGAAAGTCGTGTCTGACAGTTATTTCCTTGCTCCATCTATTGCGACTGCAAACCCTCCAGGATAAGGAAAAAAGGACCTGAAATGTCGTAAAATGGCATCTGAGGACCCCTAATTTTTCAAAAAAGCTTCAGCTTTTGGGGGACGCTGTCCCCCAAACCCCCTCCCGGGGGCGCTGCCCCCTGGACCCCCGCTGGGGGCCACAGCCCCCCAGACCCCCTGCATTTTCGGTGCCGGACCCCCCCCCCCCCCCGTCGTAGGCCTCTTTACCCCCCCTCTAAGGTACCCTACCTTGCCCATCCCTGGTCATGCCTATCCATTGTCCTAGATACCTACCTACCTACACCCGCACTCTGTTAGTGCTGCCTGTGTCTAGCTAAGTAGCCTTGTTTTTTGTGAACTGGGTCACGAGAAGTTGACTCAGAGTTCCCAGAATAATCTCGAAAGCATAAAAAAACTGATTTCCAAAAACGGGCCTTGAAACTAACCTCACACATCGAATTTGATGATTTTTGAAAAAAAAACTTGAAAATTGTCATCCGCAAGCATTCGTGAACCTGTTCTTGTGTAGATAGCTTTGGGTTTGAGGGACTCACATCTCCCAAACTCCTCCCGGAAGCTCAGTCCCTAGGGATCCTGCTGCTGGTGCCACCACAGATCCCACTTATGTGGCATGGGCACAGCTTTCTGTCACTTGAAGCCCTGCAAACCTTGAAAATGACTTTTCAAAATCGCTGGGCACCCTGTTGAAGGCAGTGTAGGTAATAATTTCCTTCTCATTTTTTATCAGTCTCGTCTCCGTTTAGTCATTTCCTTTGCTGTTTGTTTCATTTACAATACCAAATGTGGTATGGTTGATCAAATTTTCCAGAAATCACAGCTTCGTTTCCGTCTGTCCCCCTCACACTTCATCAGTTGCCACATGAGAGGGAGCCCGATTATTATTGCGTGAGCTGCGCATTCTGGCTTTTTGCAGGGAGTCGGCTTTGTCAGAGATCAAGGTATTTGGTCCTGGCTGAGCTTGATCCCCTCAGTTTGAATGTTGAAAGTTTTTTGATGATGGATTTTCCATGGAATGGTGCTTAAATGCAATTTTTCTTTTTTTCAATATTCATTCATTCAGTCTGTGGAACTTCCTTCACTTAGCCAGGTGTGCTGACCCATCATAGAGAAGAATTAGCAAGTAAGAAATTACCAAATACTTCTGCCAAAAGATTTCAACAAAATTCTGCCACAGTCAGTGGCGTGCTGGGGCATGTTTTCCAGCAGGGGCAGGCTGCAACATTTTACCGACATGTGAGCTAATTTGACAATTTTTTACCGACGAGCGGAGTGCGCCACTGCGCCGAGTGTACAGTGCTAAGCAAAATGGCCAAAACCAACTGAAAACAAGATGTTTGGTGAATTAAAATAATGTTTTAATATTGCTAGAGCAGCATCCGCTTCAGGAGTTCAGTGTTTGCAAATCTTTCAATTATGGCGTCACTTTCAAGATGTGAGGTGAGATCCATTTCTACAGAAATCCACTCTCAAAGTAATGAACACGTTCCATCGTTTCAATGACTTTTAAATGAGGATTCCAAGAATGCACCATGCGTGCTCGAAGTTTTTTTTTGCCTAACCAGAAGCAAGCTCATGAAGTTTCTTATGCGTTGGCCGTTGGGGTTTGGACATGCATTTCCTAAAATTCTGTCTATTTAAATAAAACGAAACACATGCCATGTCCCAATTTGGTCATTTCCATTTTGCTGAAATGCTGATCACAATGATCACATGACATGATTAAACTTATGGGCAACTCACGGACATGCTGATCACGAAAGAACATGAAAACAACAAAGAAAAGCGCAGGAAGTAAAACGAAATCTTTTCACTTCAGTGACGGATCCAGGCTGATGGGGGACTACTCACCTCGTTGGGCATGGGCAGAAATTTTTTGTCCATTTTTTAAGGAAATTACACAATTTTGCATCTGAAATTAATTCCAAAATTTCATATTTCTCAGTCCAGTGGTCCACTGACGGACTTCATCCTCAAGATTCAGTGCCAAGGGACGCTGCGCTTTGGAATCCTGGTGCAAGTTTTCACTCATACACCCCACACCGCCCACCGGCGGTGACTGCCCCCTCTGTCATGTGGGAAGCTGGATCCGTCACTACTTCACTTACTGAGCTTCGAGTCACAGCAAACAGCGAGCAAAATCGAGTCAAAGGCTTATGTCTTTGAATTCCAATTCATCAGTTCTCCATTGCCACTCTTGAAGACTTTTGGGTTGGTGGGACCAGTTGATGAGGATGAAATGTTGTAATCGTTTTCAATGTCATCAGCAAGCTCTTCATTTTTGGGAAATACACCGCCATCATCGGCCAATGTGTAGAGCAAGCAGTGTGGGGCGCACGCCAAAAATGTGTGCGGTCTCAGACAGTCTTTCGCAAATGGAACTAAATGAAATCGAGAACTGCACTACCGCACTTCTCAGTTCCTTCCTGGCGAAGGCGTTGTTTGTGAATTGTGTGGGTGGGGGCGGTTGTGAGTCGAGTGCTGGATGGGGGAGTTGGGAATGCATAAAGAAGCACTTCTGCATTCTTGTTGTGGTTATGCATTTTTGGTTTCTCTTCTCTCTAAAAAAAAAATTGACTCATGATTCATACCTGGCGGCTGGCGCCTGGGCTGGCACACGCGAAAAACTGATTTTTGTTTGTTGCAACGAAAAAAAACACAGCAATGAAAAATGTCTGCGTTGCGTTTGTAAATAAATAAGGGCATGCATGCATGCGTGAATTGAATGTGCATGACAATTATTATTGATCGACGCACCGCGCAATTGACGTCGACCCGACGAAATGGGACGATCATTTTGTTTTTTTTTTTTCAGTCTCAAAAATCTCCCATTTTTGGCCAACTGAATCATGAATGCTGAAAAACTATGTACAATTTTCGATTAGCGGGCAGCGTATTTTCGAAACCTACCGAGATCTCAGGTTGCACTGACGTCATCGCAACAAAAACCTCATTTTCCACAACTAACTAAAAATTTTAAAGCTATTTCAACCTGACCTAACCTTTCCTACCCCACCTGGACCCACTCTGGGTTTTCGCCCATCGCCTGATGGTGTCCCCCCAGTAACAAAAATGCAAAAAGTCCCCCAGTCGCAAAAATCTGAAAAAAATCTGACGCCAACTGGCATCGAACCCCATGCGTCGGATTAGCAGTCCAAAGCCTTGACCACTAGACCACC
>JASGXE010006994.1:0-12323 GCA_030068105.1 Sinentomon sp. SZTP_YWyxl | reverse complement strand
ATGAAGTGCCGTCTGTCAAGACCACTTGGAGATGACTTTATAACCCCCTGTTGGAACTACGTGTATCTAGATCTATATTCTTTCGGTTTCAGTCAAAAGCAATGTTAATTATTTTCCTCTCGTATTTATATAGATTCTGGAAATTCCACCAACAACATATCTGTGATATCAAAGCCCTATAAATGACCGAACGCACCCTCATACGATTGCCAAGATCATTGTCTTCGCCGAATTCCTGTGACGCGTGTATTTAAGCGAACAATCAATAAATATCTCCTCATTACCTTCATCATACGATAAGTACGAGATTTTGTGAGAGTATATTCTAAAGACATTCCGTCCACTGGAGACGCTTCTGCTTCGTTCTTCGCACGGCACTGTGATATCAACACCTTTCTGAAGACTTTTTAGCCTTTACATAAACTGGACAAGATGACTGGTGTGCACTCAGGAACATGACCAGAATGCACATGCCAACAATTGAAGCTGAATGAAACGATATACAGATGGAAAAATACATCAGACCGGATAAGTTTGGCGGAATCCTTTTGTGTCGGAATTGATTCGAACTAACTGGACAAATTTCGGCATCGGTAGAAAACATCAGTGATTTCGGCCGAAGAAGGGAGTGAGATTCTGTTCTGGATGTTAGCCGCTTCGGGACAGGAAACATGGATCTTTGTTGCCCAGTCGGTCTCACCATCCCCAGCCATGAAACTTTCCAGTCGCAATTTCTCAAAGTTCCAAGCTGAGCACAAATTAAGGTAAGTTCCAGTTTGAGCTGTGCATTTTATTTATTTCGTGAAGTCCAAAGTACCTATTTGAACCGAGCTTTGGACTTCCTTACACTTCATAATCTTTACTTATTTGCAAAGATTTGGGGGTTTCGGCATCGAAAATGAGTGTGTAAAGGATGCGGCTTTTGAAGATTTCCCGTTGTGTTTTTCGGTCAAGTCAGCATGCATACCCAAATTTCTCAATTTGTTCTGCAGGCGACGAGTCACCCTCGTCTGTGCTGCTTGCACCAAGCAAGAAAATTGGGAAACAAAGCGGTTTATCATCTCGACAGTGCAACGATAGCTTTAGGATTGGAAAAAGTAACCACTACCGAAGGGAAAATGCTAGTGGGTGATTTACACAGCAAAAGAAGAAGAATGCGCACAATCGGGTTTTCAATAAAATGATTTGCGTGAACGTATTCTGGCGAATCGATCATGTCCCACATCGAGAAAACAGATTGTGCGCATTCTGCTCTTTTGCTATACATATGTAAATCACCCACTTCACATTTTCCGATCGGTATATAGTGGTGCAGACTTTTCCCAATGTTCCTGAAGCTCGTTGCAACATGGAGATAAACCACTTTATTTTCAAATTTTCTTATTGGTGCAAGCAAAAACGAGGATGACTCGCGGAGCGGTATGATTTTTATCCACGGTGTCCAAAGTGCGTCTACAATGTTTTCCCAGCAGATGAAGTATTGAAATCGTCGACGCTTCCAGCGTGGCAACCAGCATATGCGTCATGTCCAAGGAGGAATAACATGCTTGATCGACAAGCCATCAGTCACTTGCTTGGCTAAATAAAGAAAGGTGGGAATGCTGACTTGACAGAAAAACGCAACGAGAAATCTTCGAAAGTCGCGTCTTTTAGTAGACAGCCTTCTCTTTTGCAGATACATTGACTACTTAAAATTCCCTTGAAAAATTTGAAACATATCCTTATATTTTTGGACTCACCTGCGAAAATTTAAAAATAGCTTCTACCATTAGAGAAAATGCTAAATTGGCCATTGCTTGTATATACGTTAACGGGCACGCATTCCTCCTCACATCATCAAAGTTGTTCGATTGCAACATTGCATTCGCGAATCAAATGAACATACATTCGGCAATTTTCTCCATTTTCGCGTTTTAATCTGCTGTTGGTTGCGACCGGTTTGACAAAAGACAGAGAATGGAGGAGAATGAAAGGAACTGGGCGTCTATATTTAGGTTTGCCCTTTTTGCGACAAATCACAAGTATTTAATTTAGACTCTCGCTTTCCAGTAATCCCTTCACAAATTTATACGATTCGAGTTTATTTCCGTTCTTCATCAATTTGTCACCATGGTAACAAGCTGCACGCCGATAATAGTCATCTAACCTTCGAACTTATATACGTACAGGTAATTTTTTAGTTTGTTTTCTGTGAAAAGGATGCAATTCTATATGAAATTATACCACACATAGGTATCTCGAATATATCTGGAGTATCTAATCAGATTCAGCACTTCATCCTGCAGAATTTTCCTCGTGTATTTTTATATGGCGATAATGACAGAATAATTCCACAGCATTCCGCGCAGCATTTAGCTTTCACCCTGGTGTGCGTGCACGATTGATATACACATGGGACATTTCTCGAAATTCTTATCGTTACCACGACCCAATACGAGTTTCTTTTCTGTTTACACAGTGTAAATGCTTGTGAATTTGCACAATAGCCAAAAACATTCTCAACAACTGGTGTCAACGGAAAGCTGCAAAAATAATCGTGGAAAAAGTTGGCAAACATGATTTTTCGCAAACCAAGGGAAACTGGGAATTCGCCGCACTTTTTCAGAGAAGAATTTAAAAAGATTCAGGTCTTTTGAGCATTATCGTCACCAAAATAACAGTATCTTTACATCTGTGCAATAGCTGTTTGGTGATGATGCAGTAGATGTGCAGAAAACACAAACAATTGTGGAAAAGCATGCCATATGACGAGAGAGGCAATAATTTCCTTCCGAAATGCCAATTCAAGGCACGTTGCGTTTTTTTACACTGTGTGCCACATTTCGTTTGGTGTTTTAGATGTTTGGTTGGACTATGACCAGGACTATGACCAGGTGTTCCTTTGTGAATGATTCTTCACTCCATGCCAAAACTAATCGTACATAATTTTATGAGTTCTTTTCTAACTATGGAGCCATTTTGAATCAATGGCAACATGTGCCGCAAAATAATACAAACGAGTAAGGCGTGAACTGCATCAAACCTTTGATGCAGTTCACGCCGGTTGCTACCTTAGCCGAGCAGTAACGGCGGGGTCTGTATAAACTTATAAATGTGATGAAATGACAAGGCACAGAAAGAGACGGTAGGCTCCGAGACTCTAAAATGCAGAAAACGGGCAGAAATTATCAGTTGAAATTCCTGCGACTGCGTCGGCGTGCGAGTATACAGAAACAATGTGTCCGTTTTCAACAAGTAATGAACTTCCCAAGGTAGAAAGATACGAAAGTCGGTATACGGGCAGGGAAGAAATGGACGTGATGGATTGTCTAAACGCATCAGGCAAAGGCGAAGGCAGGCACGCTTAGTGAGAACTTAAAAACTGACTTCTGGCATTGGCGATGAATTCATACTCTGCATAAGAAAGTGAATGTTCGCTCTGAATGTACCGATCATAGAAAACAACTTTGAAAGAGAATTTCTGAGGTGTTCAGCTCCTTCTCTGATCACCTCAATCCGGGGCTTCGTTCCTGATTCAGAGGCACTTGTTTCCATTTCTTCGTCCTTGGAGCATGTCCCCAAAGAACGAAATGTGGCACGCAAATGATAAATTAGGAGAATATGTGTTTAGAAGTTGAGGGCACTGCAGGATAGTGGGAACGCTCGTTCCCACCGTTCCCACGCAGTTCGAGTCCTGGTCTGCTCATAGATGCATTAACGTAAGGGACCAATGCGGATAAAAATTTGAAATTTTTCGTCCTAATTTGTCGCACAAATTGGTCATCGGAGCTCCTCACAGATATTTTGAAATTTATCATTTTATCATTGGCAATGCCGGTGAGGTCGGAAAATATAAAAACTGGATTACGGGGTTGCTGTTTTGATTGAAGGAGAGAGCAAGATGTATGCGAAGCTTGAATATGCCATGAGACGATCAAATACAAGTGTCATGCCATAGTTTGACAAGCTGGGCATTGCCTGAAAGGCGGCAAATCAAACGAATTTGACACAACGACCTCGACCAAAGGCTTCAACTTTGCTGGCATCTGTTGATGATTCAATTTTGAAAAATGGCCTTTTAAAGCGCGAGCTTCGAAGTTCGAGTATCATTCGCGGTGCAGAAAAGCAATGTTGGATTACTGATATTTCTTTTGGTTGGCGTCAGTGTGTTAAAGTAATAACGTGTTCATTAATGAACACGTTATTACTTCAGCACAGCTGACGCTAACCAAAAGCATTATCAGTAGCCTGACATTGCTTTTCTGCACCGGGAATGATACTCCGAAGCTCGCTTCGAAAGAGTGGAATTTTATGGGGAATAGGGGGATTTGAAAGGTCTCCACGAACTCAAAAAAATCCAGATATATTTGACTCGCGCTCGCATGCACTTAGAACATTTTTTTTAATTTTTGTTGGGTCTTTGCAATATTCTGTCCAATCACGAGTCGTATACGACAGTTAAAACTATATAGGTATAGTTTTAATACCTATCGAGGGATGAGGCAAATCTATTGCAAACAATCGCATCAATCGCTGCAAATTGAGTAAAATTCTGCAATGGAAAGGCAAATCCCGCTCTTCGTGTGCCAAACCGAATATTTGGAACATTTTCAAGTCAACTTCCATGTGAATCAACTTTTGAGGTTACGACGGTCATCCAAAAAGTTCCTGCAACACCTGCTTAATTTTTTGCTAGAGTTTGCTTTCTTTTTTGTTTTCATGTAACCCCATTCTTGCTCTTCCCATAGGTGTGTTTTTGTAAGGTATTCTGTCTTTTGTGCCCAGAAAATTGCAAATTGACTGACCTTGGATTGATGCCATGGCCATGAGAGTTTTACAACAGTTCAACAGTTGAGCAATAGTCGACACATTAAGATTGAATCTGCCCGAGGAAAAACAGATCGGGAAGTGCATATAACAACACCTCTCTCCCCTCTCTTCCCCACTATCTCATTCTCTCTCACTCTCTCCCCTCTGTCTCACCCTTCTCTCTTCTCATCTCTCTCTCCTCATTCGGGCTCTCTCTTCTCACCTCTCTTCCCTTCTATCTCTTTTCTCTCCACTCTCTCCCCTCCGTCTCATCCTTCTCTCCTCTCACCCTCTCTCCCTCTCCCCCATCTCTCTCCTCTCTCTTCCCTCCATCGTCTCTTTATGGGTAAATATGTACGTCCTTGCCATGTTCTGTCCTGCTACGTACCTATAGCTGCCTTTTTGTCACATTGTCACAGCTGCCCTTGTTCCTTTCTTGCTTACATGTGTTCTTTGTGTTTTTGTTCGTGTGTTCTTTGCCATATACCTATGACATGGGAGCGTGCACCCTTTTTGCACGCCTGCCGCCTAACCCTTCGCGGCAGTATTGCTACAATAAATAAATAAATAAAATAAATAACCTTTGTGGAGGCATGTAGTGAGAGTGCCCTCTCTTATCGTGTGTGGCTGAATCGATAAAACGCATGGGGGCAGGAAGGTGGAGCATTGAGAATGATCCCTGCGAAGGCTGTGTGAAATTCTGGCACAAACGAACAGAGTGAAACAAACGACGACCTGTGCACAGCTTTTTATAGATCATTTAACAACGTGTGCTGTTCCTAAAGCCAGACAATAACGCAAGACTTCAAGCAACCATTCTTCAGGGGTGTGCTGATCCCTGCAATCCGTGAGAGTTGTCCAGAGTCACCCAAGTTTCTGTTTGCCAAGCCCATCATTCTCCATGACAATGCATGTCATCACAAGTTAACCGCTGTAATTGGTCTTCTGACAAAGCGGGAGTGGAAACTTTTGCAGCATCCAGCCAAAATGAACCCTCCTGAATTCCACCTGTTCTCGGTGCTCATGTTTCTCCTCCCTGGGCTGTCATATGGTAGTCCAAAAGAGCTCAACACAGCTGTGGATGCTGGAACAAGAAGGATTAATCGGGACACCCTGTACCGGAAGCCTATTTAAGAAATGCCTACCATTTTGGGCACTTTCCCATCTAACCACGTGTAAAAATTCTGACCCCCCCCCCAAAAACGGGAAAAAACGCTTGAAACAAGGAAAAAACTCAGGTCAGGTGAGGTTAGGTTAGGTCACGTTAGGGTTGGTTATAGGTTGGTTAAACATGTTAGGTTTGGTTAGATTAGCTTCATTTTTCACTTTTTCGTCACGCGTAAAATCGGGATATGCCAAAATCAGTAGGCATTTCTTAAATACGCGTACCGGAACATCAGACAGCATCAGAACCGATGCAAACATGTCATTGTGTATAGAAAGAGGATAACATTGAAGGCATGTGATGGAAAGAATGATGAACCTTTATTTTTTGTATAGTTTTCACGACTGTTGCAGGAACTTTTTGGATGCCCCTCGTATATACAAGAAATATCGATTATTTATTCGCATTTGACACAATGTTTTCCTTTATGGAACAGCGTCCTCTGCATCCAGCCCAGTCAAATACTGATTTTGTTATTACTACTTTTGCATTTATTTTGTTTTTGTTTAGGTCTGTTTTTTATTTTCGATCGCACTTGGTCGCATGATTTTGATGTTTGATAAATGCGGCAAGCCATGCAAACATCAAAATAATAACATTTCGAAATAAATAAATAAATAAAATTCATTGCTATCTGGAGGGCTTTTTCCTGGAATTGTTAACTTGTTTTTAGCGGCATTTCAGTCTCATAGTTGTTAGACCCACACACGGGACTACAAAAGGTCTAATCCATTCATTTCCTGCCAGACAATAATAATTGTGATTACCCCGTCTTTTTTCGGTTTAGATACAGCTTTCAGTTCGATGATGACGCTATTATTTTCGGAGATAATTCGCATCTGTCTATTAGCGGTCTCAGCTCAAGACTGTTTTCATAAGCTGTTATGAACTGGACCGATTCTTGGAAGCGTGAAAGACCAATGGAAAGAAACCTTCTAAAAAAATAACATCGTCGACACGCAATTACTGCGCCAATAGCCTTATCTAATTGGAAGGCTACATTGCCAATTAGATTCGCCGATGCAATCACTGCGGAAAAATACATATAGGGGAAGCTGTACCCTTTTAAAGATGGAGCTTTCCCTCTGTTTTTTACCTAGTTTTTTTCCCCAGTTTTGGTAAACGTGAGAAACGGATGGGAATAAACGAGGGCACTTAATCAGGGAAGAAAGGATCTGCTGGAAATGATTATCCTCGTTCAATGAACGACGTGCGCCGCTCCTCATTTTCCAAACTGACCCAACAGAATTTGACAACATTTGATTGAAGGTTAAAGGCTCTTGCAGATATTACGAAAGAATGACCCATTTTGAATTTTTTCTTTTGACTTATTCAAAACAAGGATCAGGAAAAATTGCGTTCGTGACTATCTAATTCCAGCAGTACGGGTAGGATTTCAGCGGGGTCACAAAATAGATCGAGGTCATGGCAAAATGGCTTGTGCCGCGCAGCAAATCCAAAAATAGATCCAATTGATGGGTAACGGAGGAATCCAAAGGCAACAACGGAATATTACTATCGAAAAATAAAAATTTTGCACAGCATGTTTGTTGTTTTGCGGGAGAATTTTTGTTAAAGTAATCAGCAGCTTATAAAATACACCGTTGAAGGATGAATTAAAGTTAAAAAAAAAAGACGTGGTGTTTCAGCAGGCTATAGATAACTTCCAAACCGTGCGAGACATCAATGCCGCAAAATCCTAAGGGCTTTTGTGGAAATAAAACCTATAAATTTCTCCCAATCACTCTGGGAACAAATCCATTCAAAAAGGTCACAGCTCGATAGGTGCCTGAAATTTGAGTGAGAGTCCATGTGGTGTCGTGTGCAAGAAATGCCGTCGAAAATTCTCAGAGGAAATTATTTAATTTTTTTTCACGAGGGAAAGAATTCTCCCCGTTATCTTCAGACTCTCGAAAGAGAGCTTTCGAACCTCTACCAAATACATTAGGGTGTGCTCTTACATTATGCATCACGATACCTTCACAAATAATGCTCAGAGGGAATATCCTTTTCCCCACAGTGGAATAATTCCCCCACAAATTATTCATACCCCCGAAAAAGTCCTTAAACTTGCTCCAAATCAGGACACATCTCAAAGGTCTCGCTTACTTTACACTTTACCTCGTACAGTTTCGCTTTAAGAATGTGTGCGGAATATTTTTCTAAATTTCCTCCCGTGAGGAATAATTCCCACCTAAATATTTAAAATATTCCGGAAAAGGCCTTGAACATGCTTCAAACGAGAGACATCCCCGTGGTAAATTCGCCGTCTCAATTCCTTGAGTGTGTGGTGAACATTCACCTTGTAAATATTTGCAGTTTCATTACAGTTTCAGTTAAAGCTTTGAACTTCATCCACAACGAGTGACATCCTGAATGTCTCTCGATTTGGAGGATATTTAAGATCTTTTTCGATGTTATCATTATACTTGGAGGTGAAATGTTTCCCGCAGGGAGGGAGAAGGGATAGAGGAATTTTCCCATTTGGACATTAAGAACAACCCGGATGTACCGTGATTTTTATGCAGGTTTGAGTCCTCTTTGGTGGAGGTTGCCACTCTGAAGGTGCGAACATTTTGAAGGGGGCGGGGAGTGTCTCAGTCTCACCCGGGGGAATTGCAAATTGGCAGCATTTCCGCGGCAACAAAACGTCTCTCGATTTGGAAGATGTCAAGACTGCAAAAATACCAAGTTTTTTATGTCTCGACTTTTTACGAGGAAATAATAAGCCTCGTATTTATAAAATCTATTTTTGCCAAAGTTCATTGTTGATGGGCCATGGGGCTAACATACACAAACAAACAACTGCTTTACACGAGAAAAATATTTTCTGTGCATTTCTTTTATCTACGTTTCGAAAAGAAGCGGAACTGCGTTCTTTACAAAAAAAAAAAACGTCGATTTTTGAAGATTTTCTTTGCAATAAGAAACCAAATCTGTCCATGGACAGATTTTTCTTGTTGCCAAGAAAATATTCCCAAAAAATTCCATCGATGCAGCGAATAATGGCAGGTCCTTTTGTGTTCTGCGTCTGATTTTTTCATTTCGATGCGCATTTTGAATAAAAGCGCTTTGGGATTAATTCGTTAATTAGGTACAAATACGAATGCCTATGTTGAGAGCAGGTTTAGCGGCGTTCGTTTGGATTTTTTTTATTTTTTTTTTCAGGGGGAATTGGATGATTATAACGTTTTCCTAGGATGTTTTCAAAGTTCTTTATCGTTTGGAATTCTTGCCACCCGATGGTTATTTTTCTCCCTATTTTAACATCCGATCAATTAAAACTTTGGAAAATTCCAGGTGTTGGTTATCAGCTGTAAAAATTTCCACCAATTTATTTGGACTTTAGCTTACAAGAAGTTCTAAAAGACGACACTTCAATACAAAAATAGGTGTGTTGGGATGATGTGTGTTGAATAGGTGTGTTGGGATGATGTTGGCTCATGTTGGGAGAAGTTGGAATTTTGTGCTTGAGTAATTGATTGTCAAAAGATATTCGCGCAATAACGACCAATAAAATAGGGGGTTTGGAAAATGAAGGGGGAAAAGTACCTACATGGGTGTCTTGCCCGTTTCTGTTGGAATCAAAGACATGTTCATCAGAAATTTTTCTCTGCCCCCGTCACCCAGATGTTGTGGCCCCTTGAGGTAGCAGATATGAACTTTTTGGTGGAGCTCTTGGGTGGGTTACGGTATCGGTGGATGGCCCACTTTTTGTGAAATAAGCTCGTATGCTTTCATCCAGCAACCTCTGAAGAAAACATTCATTGGTCAAATGTGGTCTGACGCCCCGAATTGCTGACATTTGTTTCCTATAAACTCCTTGTCATACATGAACAGAATTCGGTTTCGGCTATTTTATAACTGTGTGGATTTCCTAGACTTGGTTGCCTGTCGACTGAAATGTGGCACTTTGCATGGGCAATGGCTCTAAAATTTGGCCATTTCTGATTGGCTACAACTTCGGGATACATGGTGACATTTCTCCACCCCAAAGAGAGCTCGCAAAGAAGCTCAATTCGTGCATTTTGCATATTCTCTTTTCCTAATGCCACACATTGAATCTGGTTTTTGATTGCTGTGCATATCCATGATTCTGGCTTTCTGCTTCTGCGGAAAATGACATGAATGCATGGCATGCTTGCATGAACGAGTAAGTATTGGCTTTTTTGCTAAATTGATTTCTTGCATGACCTCAACAATGGGTGCGCATGCGTTTCACTTTGCATCTGCAACTTCTTTGAAATTTAATTCAATAAATAATTAAAAAAAAAATCAAAAAAATGATAGAAAATATGTTCCTATATAGATACTGAGCTCAAAGAAAAGATTTTGGGACTTGTGGATCTTGAACTTCGGGACTTGGCACCTGAATGGTCGTTCAGATTGATTTGAACTTACATTGCATCAAAATTTCATGACAGCCTAAAGCTTGAGCTTTTGTGAAATGTTAACTCGTACAGACACAGCCGCTTGGAAGATGAAAAAAAAACACAGACGATTTTTTGGGGGATCATCTCCCCCCGAAAAACAATAGTTCGCCTTTCTTGTTGGTCAATGATACAGCTCACTCGTTGCCTTGTGACCCATCAAATCGGGTTATCAGTAAAACATGTAACTGGCCTTAGATAGAACTATCCACAGGTCCATTCCCGGTCACAACCAGCCAGATTCTGACTCCTTGCACCAATTATATCTCCGATCCAAAGAACCAGCGAAATCCCACCACCCCTTCTACCTGGGTGAGCAGACAAGGAGGGCGTGTAGATATTTATAGTGCAAAATGCCTTTTATCGCATGCGACGATGAATGGTGATTTTCAATGTGAGATCCTTTTGAAGTGGAGTGTCCTGCCGATGGATCTTAGATTTCCAGTCTAGTCGCCATGAGGTCAATCTTTAAACGAGACTCTTGCAAAGGTTTTTGGTAAGCGTGAACTCCGCTTCCCGAAGGCCCATGCTATAATGATCCCTGCAAACCTTCCTTGCCACTGAAAGTATGTATATGATCATAAATACAGAATTAAGTACATGGAGAAAGCCAAACAAAAGTGAGGGGCCTGATCCCGGAAGCATAACGTCCCTGGCGTTAATGCCGCACATCGCTTCCAAATTCCTGACACAATCTTCATGAAGAAAGATAAAAAAGCGCTCTGGTATTGTTCCCATTTTTAAAATTCCTTACAAAAAAAAAACAAATATGCCAAAATAGTTGCTCAGATTCCTGTTTGGTCATTGTGGCAAATCACATCAGAAGGTTCCCGAAAGCACACGTTTTGATTTCTGGTGCTCAGTGCTGTTTGGGGCCAAGTTTTTCAAGTGGTGCTCTCAACTCAACTCATTAATGCAAGAAATTATGCAGGTTACCTCGATCGCCGCATTCAGGTTGACTCGTATATATTGCTGTTAATTCTCCAAAGCATTTGATCTTGTTAGCCAGAGAGTCCCTCCTTAGCAGTCCGTCAGGTTTGTATCATGGCCCTGGGAAGCATACATGGACCATTGCCATTTATTATCCATATTGATGATATCTTGGTAGAGGTCATCACACACGCGGCTCTTGGCTCATATGACTGCGTCAGATGCATGGATACTCTGATGATGCGTGTCCTGAGTGATTGCGAGTTGTTCTTGATGGGACCGAAAGTTTTCATTCAAAAATGGTGCTTCGATCAGCAATGGGTTCCCACAAAATGTCGACAAATGTAATTTTATTCGTTTCTGTTCTGAAGACATCATTCGTTTCAAATATGCTCTCAATAACTGTCATGTGCTGCTCCACCAGGCTGAACAAATAGGACAAAAATGAACAAGCAGTAACCTGAATGAGGGATCTTTAATTCCACGTGTGTAGGTGATGGTATCCACAGTATAGGAATCCTTATGTCGCAGTAGATGAAGGCTGTGCCTGAATATAGGATGCAATGAGCGAGCAATTCTCTTTCGGAGGATTTCGACATTAGAGTGGTTTTGAAGTTGGTATGGTGGAGCTCGTATTCATAAAAAGTTCTGTTGACGAAGAAAATGTTTCAATTCGCTCCTGACGTCATTGAAAGGATGGATGGAAAAGATTTATTTCGCGAAAAAGGTGCCTTCGGGAAACCTGATGTGTTGGACTGCTAATTCAAATCAATTCAAGTCAAATCTGGCTGATGATTTGCAAATGCCCTGACAGCAACGTCAATAATGTTCTGCAAACTGTCAGACAAAAGACAAAACCAAAGTTTTCTGCAAAAGTTCAAGTGATCATCACAACTGGCGCAAAAAATAACAAGATTTTTGGCAGTTCTGCTCATCTTGGCCAAGGGACTTGAACGTTTTTCTGCAAACAACCCATGTTTGTGTTTTTTTTTCGAATCATACGTATTAAC
>JASGXE010006970.1:0-13259 GCA_030068105.1 Sinentomon sp. SZTP_YWyxl | reverse complement strand
AATTAACCAATGAAGCTCAACACCCTTTCCAAATATGTGTTTCATGAATGATGTTTGACTCTTTGCCACATTTAATCATGCAAGCTCAAATCCAACTTTGGACCTGCGCTGGTCTGGTCTGATGCTAGGATGGGTATGTCTTCGCCAAGCAGGAATCTGAGATGCGTCTGGAACAGAATCCACGAACAATGGAACGGATTACCGGAAAGCTGTGTTGGTGCTCAGGTGCTCACAGAAATCGCGCCGACAAAGTTTCTCAGAACCGCCAAGAAATAGTGAAATAAAAAAACGAAATCATACGCAGTGTGGATGTTCGTCAATGGCGCTGTTGTATTTCTGTTCTGGGCCATCTCCCCAACAGGTGTTTGCATTTCGCATGTTTCCCTCTGGGCCCATCTTGGTTGGCTTTCTGGCTCGATACGCATCGCTTTTGGCAATGGAAATAGCTTGAAAAATGAAAACTTGAGTGAACGTGCACCCTGTACATCTTTTCAAAGGCAAGGAACCAGTTGATACACACCAGCGAAGCGCCAGGTGTTGTTCTCCCACGGTATTTTCAAACATTGATATTTTCTCTGATACATTATTGAGACGTTTGGGAAATAATGCCAGCATATTATCTTCCCATATCCGTTTGGTTTTATTGACTTTTGGTCCCAATTTTGGAATCACAAGGATTTTGGCTTTTGTTTTCGCGGAGACAAATGCTGCAGGGTGATTGAGTTTGTGAGGTCTTTCTGAAGGACGCCACGACAATATTCGCATAACTTTTACATTATGTTAAATATTGGTCCTGTGTAAAGGTATCGTCTCAAAGGTATTCCCCATTGGAATTCGTCCTGATATCAAAACAGCAAATTCAACGGAAATGCATCTTTCGCAACTAGGCCTATACACGGTCTTCAGTAATTGACGGGCAATAGGAAATTTTTGTCGGAATTTTAAAGCACGGGGCAAGGTAATTCCCCATCTGGCATGCGCTGCAAAAAGCATTCCTTCGTGAAATGCGTTTTGCGGCGCATGCGAGGTGGAGAATTACATTGCCCCGTGCTTTAAAATTCTGACAAAAATCTCCTATGGCCCGTCAATTACTGAACACTCCGTATACGGAAAAGACACGATCGTTGTGAAGAGAGAAATGACATTTTCGCGACACAAATCCATCCATTGAATTGACTATTGAATTGAACCTGAGGATGAGTTGCAATGGGGAATACGGCCGATAGACTCTGGGTAAGCCAAGCCTTTGTCGGCTTTCAGCGAAAAGCGAATTCCAACACAGTGCATTTTCACTGCTGTTCACGCACTCGAATTCAGCAACCACAGAAATCAAATTTTCTGGTCTCATTTCAAATGCAAAATTTCGTTGCAATGCTCAGGGAATCACGACTTCAGCAGCATTCGCGATTCAATCGAATAGATACAGCTATATACACGATAGATTTTCCGGATAAATCTCGCGAAGTTATACCTTTGATTTTGTACAAAGTTTTTACACCACACAACTGGCTTCATTATGCTATCGCGCAATTTTCTCCTCATTCCTCATCGTGGAAGTATAAGGAAGGAACTCGTTGAAGGAAGTTTCCTTACGAGGCTATAATTTAATTGCCAATCAAGGTTGGGGGGTATCCCGCGATCTGATTGGGGATTCGACTGGTTCGAAGCGACGGAGTCATATTGCGTTTTCATCGGGTTTGGCATTCGCAGCATACATTCATGGCCTTCATTTGCGGCAGCCAGCTTGAAACCGCTATTGGCGGTACCAGCCCGGGGAGGTCACCAGAATTGCCACAACCAAATCAGAATGTACAGTGTAAACCTCGGCTCAGGAAGCATTAGGCCCCTATATCTCGATTTTGGATTCTCCTCTTGAAGAGTCGACGCAATAGGTCGAGCAATAGGCGGTCACCAATGACCAGGTTGGCACACAAGCCGTGAGAGCGGGGGCCAAGAGATGAAGAAAAGAAACTGTAAATTCCGTCTGGGAAGTTATGAACAAGTTATACCAGGCGGTCACCAATGAGTGGGTTGACCACCAGCAATTGATAGTGATGGTGGTGTCAAGAATTCAAGAAGAAAAATGTGAAATTGCTGCGACCCGGAACTGGTGCAAGTTGCAAGATCCATACATCCACAAAAATAGAGGTGCGTTTTGTGGGTGTCATGATGGAATCATGAGAAAGACTCCTCCAAACACGATCATATTTTAAATTAAATAAAATTCAGGGATGGAGGGATTCCCCTGTTTGTTTGCCGAGCAATATTGCTGTGGACATGCCGCCATAACCCCCAGCATTTGCGCCCTTGAACAAGCTCTGCGAAAACAAAGACGTCTCGAGGTCATCAAATTGATTGATGTATTTTCGTGGTTTCCTCCTCTCAACATCATTCAAAGACAAGTTCAAAGCACATGAAATACGAATCGAGTGCACAAAGGTAAAAACAAAAGTTTGCAACATAATTAAACGAACAGCATAGCAGAATTGCTATTCATATTTCAAGACACCATTTTATTTCAAGCGATGGTCTGCTGCAAAACAAAACCAGGATGGAGATTGGACCTGGCAGCCAGGAACTGGCTGGCATAGGTTAAGTATATCTAGAGGATATCTATCATTTGCCACGGGACCCCGCATGTGGGCAATTTTCCTTGTCCCATCCACCCGGGGTGCATGAACGGGGACCAGGAAATTGCCAGGGATTTCAGAATTACTGCTCGAATTCGCTGGGAATTTCGGCACTTTTGGGGTATAGAAGACATATGACAATTAAATCAATCCTTTGTCTTTGGTGACAGCATTTTTCTGTGCCAACAGGTAATTGCTCAGCGTAAAATTGATAGTCCTACTGAGGTCATTCTGCTCGGGTTTATTCGTAACACTCTTTTTGCCAACATCCACTCCGTATATACAAGGGATGCTTTTCAAGCCCTCCTGTCCAAATTAACGTCGAAAGTTTTGATCTGGAGTGAGAAACTTTTGGAAAGGGGGCCATAAGAGAAGCACTCTGCATCAGCGACAGGTCGAGCCTTGCGGCGTCAGACGTGGAGGCAATAATTATTTCGCATTTCTGTGTTCTTGCGCGCTGCCTTCACCTCTACGCACAGCCTAGGTAGGAACTAGGGAGTGTGTGTGAGCTCCGACCATGGTGAATTTGTTTTACTTGATTTTGTCAGGCGATGCATGTCGATGCCGATATCAAAACATCCTGGGGCACTGTTTGACACAGGGTGCTCAGGTCATCATGAGATTTGCGTGTCACACTCTAAACCTGAAGTTTCGGTATGGCACATCTTCGGAACACCATTTTTAACATGGGATTAGATGGAGGTGTTCTTTTCGGAACATTGTTTGGAACACCTAGTGTGTTCTTGGAACACCATTTTCCTATTAAAATATTTGGAACACATATGCGTTTGGGAACACTCCATATGTTTTCAATCACTCATGTGTTCCAAATCGCTCATGTGTTCCAAATTTGTGACAGGAAACCGGTGTTCCAAGAACACGTCAGGTGTTCCAAAAGGTGTTCCGAAAAGAACACTGAACACTCCGCCATCTAAGCACATGGTGTTCCGAAGGTGTTCCATACCGAAACCTCAGAATTAGAGTGTAGGATCTGCTGTTTGTGCTCGTATGATAAAAACATACAATACGAGTACACTAAACTGATAACATTTGTTAGATTTAAATCCTCTGAATGAAGAGTTCTGCAATCCAGTATTATTCGAGCATCGCGGTGAACTTGCGCCAAACAAAATAAAGAGTCACGTAATCCATAAATTTTATTCGCATATGTTTGCAATCATATAGGTACCATAATTGCAGTGCGCATACTCCTCATTCCACTTGAAGACATGAGCTAATGCTCCCAAGTGTGCTCAGGGTGAATTCAGAATTCCTTCAACAATGAAAACTTGGTCGAACACTGAGACTCAGCATAGAAATTAAAATTTTTCTGCATATTTGAATGGAAGAATGTGAAGCATTCTCAGTTTTTCGCTGCCTTTAAATGGGACAGGGAGTAGAACTGCCCATGATTAAATGAAGATTGAAACGCAATCCACCAAAATTCGGGCACATGGTGAACTGCCCCAAACGAAAAAAAAGAGTCGTGCAATCCACTATACACGGTCTTCAGTAATTGACGGGCCATAGGGGATTTTTGTCAGAATTTTAAAGCACGGGGCTTGGTAATTCCCCATCTGGCATGCTCTGCAAAAGGCATTCCTTCGTGGAATGCGTTTTGCGGCGCATGCGAGATGGAGAATTACATTGCCCCGTGCTTTAAAATTCTGACAAAAATCTCCCATTGCCCGTCATTTACTGAACACTCCGCATATGACTGCGCAGCAGTAGTGGTGACCTGTCCCCAGCCATAAACAATGGGTTATCAATTCATCAATATCCGATCGCAAGGAGATGAATAACTGCGGAAATATCGGGCTTCGGGAAAAATTCAAGAAAAAGCTGCGGCATGTACATTTATTTATTTATTTATTTATTTGAACAAAAAACACCTACAAAAAGATTTGGCAGGTGGACGAATGGTGCATTGTCTGGAGAAGTCGCAATATGTGCATTATCTGGAGAAGTCGGCCTCAACTGCTGAGTATGTGCCCAGGCTGAAACGTTCCAGTCCACTCAGCTCAAAAAGTTAAATAAAGTTGAAGTCCTGTATCACACGGCGTTAGAATGTTGAGCTATCCGTTTCGACCCACATGAAATAACCATTTCGGTTGGAATAAACTGCAGCGCCAAGTGACAGAACATGTTGCACGTGTTACCATTTTGGTGTCCCAAAATTAAGTAGCATTTCATAGTGTAGGATCCTATCCCCGCATGTTTTTTTCGGTGAGCACCCCCAGAAGTCATCAGACGACAAAACGTTAATCTTGACTTTTGCTCAGTGTGCCACCACGATGCCGGAAAACGCATTTCAGTAAATGTATTTTGAAACACTATATGCATATATAGTGTTTCAAAATACATTTAGTGAAATGCGTTTTCCGGCATCGTGGTGGCAAAAAGTCACTAAGTGAATCTAGTGTCATCTAAAGTGAAACCTAGATCAGAGGAATAATCTGGATTCTGACAGGCAAACGCAAATTTGATACTCGAAGGAACTGATTGCACAAAAACATGTTTTGTGCAATCAGTTCCTTCGAGTATCAAATTTGCGTTTGCCTGTCAGAATCCAGATTATTCCTCTGATCTAGGTTTCACTTTAGATGACACTAGATTCACTTAGTGACTTTTTGGATGCAGCCTGCGCGGGTCCCTATATCGCCTAGTATCTAGGAGATTGAAGAACAAAAAACGCCTGCGGGATTGCTGGAACAAATGTATTGTTTCTACTCGTATATTGTCCTCGAATACGGAGCTTATCAAAAGTCGTCGAACATAGGCGATATTTAAAGTACTGGTTAACACAAGGGCCATCTAATTTCAACAGGCCTGGGTGCAACTTCACGTCTCACACAAGTGTCATGATGTTTTGCGGCGTATGCTGCCATTGATTCTAAATGGCGCCTGAGTTAATAATGAACTCCTGTGTTCGAAGATTTTTGATAAGAATAAGTGTCTTGGGTCCGACCTGCGTTGAACTCGTAAGATTATATGTTTTACATCATGTATTTCATTATTTTATACCTAATGTAAGTTATGTAAAGTGAATCCTTGGATCAGAGGAATAATCTGGATTCTGACAGGCAAACGCAAATTTGATACTCGAAGGAACTGATTGCACAAAACATGTTTTGTGCAATCAGTTCCTTCGAGTCTTCAATCTCCTAGATACTAGGCGATATAGGGACCCGCGCAGGCTGCATCCTTGGAATGTTCTCCACAACTCACTTTTTTCAATCAGGTCGCATGGAACTATCCTTTTTAGATTCAAAATAACATAGATAGACCTTCAAAGCAATAATAAGGCAAAGCGGATATATAATTTAGGCTGTATTTAGGGAAACGACCGCCTAGGGAATTTTCATGACGAACTAGCAACTGCGGTCCAACGGGCAGGCTTTTGGACTAACCCTGACACAAGAGGCACCGGATGCTATTTATTGAATCTTTCCTTGGATGAACCTAGGAGAAAAATGCCCTAGGGAAGTTTAGCCTGGATGGAAATAGCTTTGAAGGAGGAGTTTTCTTTTGTTGCTTTTTGAAGCGAGTGTGTTGTATTTTATTTGTTGAGAAAGCTGACTTTTTCGTTGAGGTTTTCCTCACAAAAACCTTGACCGCAAGTATAGCGTCTGTAGTGCTCTCCCTTCCCTAGCTGCAGAGAGCGTTGCCGCCACGTTCCTTTTGCATGGGTGGCAAGAACCGTGGCAGCAACGTTCCTGGCCACGTGGAATTTCTTGATATGGCCGTCTCCAAATAACGTTGCCAGCGCCATGGCACCCATGTGGCCGCCACAGTGGTTTTTCCGTGATGCCACGTGCAAAAACTGAAAAAATTCCGTCGACGAGGTATCAAACCCGTCACCTCGTGACTGTGAGACTTATACTCTACCTTCTGAGCCATCCTGTTTTCGGCAAAAGCTGTACTTTATTTCTTGCTTAACATGCGAGACGGTGGCATTTCGGTGGCATTTGGTGGCATTTCAGATCACGTCCTATCCATCGCCTCCTATGTAAAAAGAAGAACTGCTATAGAGGGTGGCATTACGTGGCATTTCAGATCACGTTCTGTCCATCGCCTCCTGTAAAAAGAAGAACTGGGAGAAGGAGGCATTTCGTGGCATTTCAGATCACGTCCTATCCATCGCCTCCTGTGAAAAGAAGAACTGCGAGAAGGTGGCATTTCGTGGCATTTCAGATCACGTACTGTCCATCGCCTCCTGTAAAAAGAAGAACTGCGAGAAGGTGGCATTTCGTGGCATTTCAGATCACGTACTGTCCATCGCCTCCTGTAAAAAGAAGAACTGCTAGAAGGTGGCATTTCGTGGCATTTCAGATCACGTACTGTCCATCGCCTCCTGTAAAAAGAAGAACTGCGAGAAGGTGGCATTTCGGGGCATTTCAGATCACGTACCTACTGTCCATCGCCTCCTGTAAAAAGAAGAACTGCGAGAAGGTGGCATTTCGTGGCATTTCAGATCACGTACTGTCCATCGCCTCCTGTAAAAAGAAGAACTGTGAGAAGGTGGCATTTCGTGGCATTTCAGATCACGTACTGTCCATCGCCTCCTGTAAAAAGAAGAACTGCGAGAAGGTGGCATTTCGTGGCATTTCAGATCACGTCCTGTCCATCGCCTCTGTAAAAAGAAGAACTGCGAGACGTCCCGGGCCGCATGGGATATTGCCATAGCATTTTTCTTTTGGTGGCAATTCGGGTTCCAGACACGTCTATGCCACCGAAAAATGTCTCCGAAATTCCACCGTGCCGCAACGTTCATGCCGCCACGTGAATTTTCACCAAAGCGTTCCAAAGAACGTTGCCGCCACGTGCATGCCACCCATGAATTTCCTGGCACCAAAAAGAACCGAAGAACCGAAATGCCACCGTGCTGCAACGTTGCGGCCACATTCACTGCTGCTGGGTTTGAAATCCAAGGGAGGCGCGGCGTCACCCCCACCAATCAAAAGGCGAAACGGAAAAATTCAAGAAGGCATGTTGCTGCGAGCAGCCAACAACGGAGCCGAAGTGCTCGAATGGAATTCGGCAGAAAACAGCGCCATTGCTCTTGCATCAACGCAGTGGGGAAAGCCCGAAATTGCCACCACATTGTTGACAACTCGCAAAGGCACACCTTGTTGAAATTGCACTTCTCGTGGATTCCAAAATTCTTAGTGCAGATAGAAATTAAACTTGTTTATTTTATTTATTTATTTTCAAATTTACGACCTGAAAATATTTCGGCTTGTCGAACAACGGCTGAATTCCTCTGGTTCAACGCAACAGCCAATTCAACAGACGGATGCATCTTTAAATGCAACAATGGAAAAGGAATATTAAGCGTTGTGCATTGGAATGAAATTTTCGCAACCCAAATCTATCTACCGAATTGGTTAATGAGTTGATTAAATCCGAGGGTGAGTTGCGGGTGGGGGTCTGAGTTGAGGGTGAGTTGGGGGTTATGCGAGTTATGTTATGCCTTACATTTTTTTCTGCGATCGATGATTGATTGATTGATTGAATGATTATTTTAATTTTAATCTTTGGAGATTTAAATCTACCCAGCGTCAACTGGTCAAAAGGAAATGTTTGTTCATCTCCACTTTATGGTTACGAGTTAAACATGAGAGCCATTTCATTTGTTTCTAAGTACAATCTCACTCAGTGTACTAGTGCACCTACTCGTTTAGATAATTTGCTTGATGTTGCTCTCATACGCCCACATGATATTTGTAGAGAATCCACCGTGGAGGACGGCATTTCTGACCATAAATTGGTTGTGATTAACTT
Source organism: Sinentomon sp. SZTP_YWyxl (assembly GCA_030068105.1). Classification (NCBI taxonomy): domain Eukaryota; kingdom Metazoa; phylum Arthropoda; class Protura; order Sinentomata; family Sinentomidae; genus Sinentomon; species Sinentomon sp. SZTP_YWyxl. Next base: position 4,845 of record JASGXE010006970.1, on the reverse strand, counting down.
GGATTTCACAAAATCCAAAGCTCCAGTGATTAGCAGGAAGTCTTGCTATATAATAAACAGACACTACGGAATTGGGGCTTTTCCTAAAGCAAGAATTTGAAGGCTTCGGCAATTTGTCAACCATAATTCCAATGTTGACTGTATTTGGGAGGCTTTCTCCAAATTGTGCAGCAGGCTGTTGATGTTTATGTCCCAAAAAAGCGTGTTCGCTCATCTCATAAGCCGCCTTGGTTTTCTTCTCATTTGTTAGCTACAAAAAGGAAACTGCGGAAGGCCTTTCGCATGAGGAAATTTTCCCCAAGATTTTATCTTGCTTATAAAAGCACTCTGTCAAATTACCTGCGACAAAAGCATACTGCCCTGGAGAATTACCTAAAGCTTTTTAATAATCGTGGCATGGGGCTCAAGAAATTTTGGCAATACAACAAAGGCGTCAGACGTCAATTCTCTGACGTGCCTACTCTCGTCGTTAAGGGGGATGATTCAGACACTTTGATTACGGATAGTATGGGTAAGGCCAACCTTTTAAATCGAACCTTTTCAAAGGTATTTAGGCCCACGAATGATTTACAGGGCAATGACCCTCACTCTGCAGACCCTGGAGAAATGTTGTGTGAGCCGCTTGCACTTAACGAAACGGCCATTATAAATCGTATTATTCGTATGCGTGCAAATGTCTCCGAGGGAGCTGATAGAGCTAGTGCAAGGTTTCTTAAATTGTTACCCAATATCTTTAGTAAATATTTGTTTCTGATATTTAATGCCAGTTTACAGCAGTGTGCTGTCCCATCCGAATGGAAAAAATCCACTATTGTACCTATTTTCAAAAAAGGCTGCAAGTCAGATCCGTGCAATTACCGTCCAATTAGCCTGTTAGGAACTTGTTCGAAAATTCTAGAATTTATTGTGGCATGCCATATTAGACAGTATGTTGAAAAATTAGACCTGCTCTCCACAGCACAACATGGTTTCCGGAGTAATTACTCCTGCACAACTCAGCTCACTGCGTTTGTGCAGGAGGTTCCGATGCTTTTGGATACAGGCTTGCAATTAGATGCTATTACAATTGATTTGGCTAAGGCTTTTGACACTGTTGATCATGCTAAATTGATTTCAAAGCTTGCAGAACAGAACTTAAACTAGATGCCCTGACCATTTTCTGGGTTCAGGACTATCTTCACAACAGAGTTCAGGCTGTTAGAGTAGGCAACCAATTGTCTGAATCTTTGCCGGTAACTTCCGGAGTTCCTCAAGGCAGTATATTGGGCCCCTTGCTTTTTATCATATACATTAATGCTTTACCCAGCATTTTAACTTGTAAAGTCCGATTTTTCGCGGACGACTGTGTTTTGTATTCTATTATTCGCAAGGAAGAGGATTGTGAATTGCTGCAGCAAGATTTAAACAGCCTTTGTACATGGTGTGATCAGGCGTCCCTGAAAGTTAATGACAGTAAATGCAATTCTATATCCCTTTCTACGAAAAAAATTCCCTTGAAGTTCAATTATAATCTTCACGATAATGTGCTTCCGAGTGTGCCCGAAATTGTATATCTCGGCGTGGTGCTTGAGCAAAAGCTAAACTGGTATCCTCATCTTGCTCGAACTTTGAAAAAAGCAAACTCGACGCTTTATTTTGTTAGGCGTAATTACAAGAACTGCCCGACTCGAATAAAGGAGCTTGCATACACAAGCTTGGTGAGGCCGATCCTTGAATATGCGTCCCCCGCTTGGGATCCTCTTACTCTTTCTCACTGCCGCATGATTGAATGCATCCAACGTCGAGCAGCAAGGTTCGTCATGGGCGACTTTCGAAGGACCAGTAGTGTTTCCAGCATGATCAACACGCTTGGATGGGAGTCTCTTGCAGTCAGAAGAAAGATTGCCAGACTTCTAGCTCTATTCCAAATTGTAGCCAATGTAGGTGGCTGGGGTGACTTGCTTCATTACGTTAAAGTGCCATCGTACTACTCCAGGAATGACCACCCTTTTAAAATATGTCCTATAAGCAGTAAAAAGGACGTCGGAAAATTCTCATTCATAAGACGAACTATTTCCGAGTGGAATGAGTTGCCAGGAAATGTTTTCGTTGAACCGCTCAGTATTCCTATTTTACATGGTCGTTTGAGGAAAGTTCTAGGGCTTCGTAACTAAGTTCTCTTTTGTATTTATGCACTACTGTATTTGTATTCTGATTTTTATGTGTTGCATATACCATGCATTGTAAATAATTATTGAGAGGAGGCAACTCCACAAATAAAATGAATTTGAATCTTCTGATGAATTTGATTATATTTTCGGAGTTTCCTCCTTTCAATATGTACAGACACCTGTTCTGTGTTACAATGAGTCACAGAACAGCAAAAGTTACTTATGGAGAGCAACATCAATGCAGATGAAAACAAATGGACAATCAGAAAGCAAAAAATGTGAACATTAAATTTTAGCAGGTGATTCATATGTCTCATCGATCCAGAACAAAACTATAGCCCAACATGCCATCACCATGCCACCCAAGGGCACCTAGGGAATGTCGGGTAGAGTCTGTAAAAATGTATCTCGAAGTCGCTCCTGTAGTATAGGGATACTCAATGGCTGGTCAAACACTCTCGCAGGCAGAGCGTTCCACTCTGGGATAGTTCTTCCCAAGAATGAATGCAAGCCGATGTCTCTTTTAAAAGTCTGAGATCGAAGTTTGTAATTGTGGTCCCTGTGAGAATAGAAGGTTGGCAGGCCTAAGGATCCGAGAAAACCGCCCCAACCCCCAACGTTCCCAAGGATCAGGAACAGGCATGTTAGTCGTGCCACACGCCTTCTCGATTGTAGTGATTCCCAGCCAAGTGAGACTAACATGTTAGTGACACACTTCGGCGCCTGTAATCTCCAACCACGAAGCGAGCTGCCCTACGCTGAACTTTTTCAAGAGCCGCAATCTGGCATTCACGCCATGGGTCCCATGCTGGGACGGCATATTCCAAAATTTTGCGTACTAGACTGAAATATGCTAGCTCTCTTGTCCTGGGGGGCACTTTCTGTATTTCCGTTTTACAAAATAAGTGCCCTATTTGCCTTGCAAGTAAGCATGCTTATATGGTTGGACCAGTCAAGCTTATTTGTAAATTTAACACCCAGATACGTAAGCTCGGCTCGTGGGAGAAGTGCACAATTATTAAGAACATAATTAAACACAAAACGATCTTTCTTATTACAAAAATTGATTAAATTGCATTTGTCGACGTTCATGGCCATAGCCGACCTATTGCACCACTCTTGAATGAGATCCAAGTCCCCTTGCAGCACCTCACAGTCACCCAGGGCACGCACTTCTGTATATATATGATGCAATCGTCGGCAAATAGGCGCAATAATTAATGCCTTGCACGATATCATCAATGTAGATGATGAAAAGTAAGGGTCCTAAAATGCTACCCTGGGGGACACCTGATGTGACCGGAAGAGGACTTGACAGGTGCTCTCCTATCCTGACACACTGGGAACGAGCAGAGAGATAACCCATAACCCAGTTAATCGTTGATTTGTCTGCCCCTATAAGCTCCAACTTTCTAACCAAAAGACTGTGGTTAATCACATCAAAGGCTTTCGAGAAATCAATAGCGAAGGCATCGACCTGTAAGCTCCGATCAAGTGACATTGCTAGATCCTGCGTGAACCCAGTTAGCTGAGTAGCACATGAGAAACCTGGTCGAAAACCGTGCTGAGCGTCAGAGACCAGAGAGTAAGTTTCCAGGAATCCTCTGATGTGTTTAGCCATGATGAACTCAAGGATTTTTGTGTTTGGTTATCGCAGCGATTGCCACGGCGGTCAGCGGCGAATTACGGGTACGTCACAGCACAACGAGTGTTAGATTTCCTGTTGGATTTCCTGATAAAATTCTGAAGTAACTTATGGCACTGAAGATATGCACCGAAGATATGCACCGCGTAATCTTCGTAATTCCAACTCCGATGCGAAACTTAAAGCTTATAAGGCCCTTGTCCTTCCACATCTTGAATACGCCTGCTGTTTATGGGATCCTTTCTTAGCGTCCCAGATTCACAACCTTGAACAAGTCCAACGAGCTGCGGCCCGTTACATAGTCAATAACTACTCCAGGAAATCTTCTGTCTCGTCCATGCTTTGCGATCTGGGGCTTGATACCTTAGTCCAACGCAGGCAGAATCGTCGAGTGGCTCTTCTCCGAAAAATCGTGGTGTCACGTAAGTGCTTAATTAATCTACCACCTGGTTTTGCAAGGGTTCCTACCCCGCGCCGCAGCCAGCATGCCTTTCATATCTCTGCACCGCTTATAAAAAATACTCAATACTATAACTCTTTTTTTCCGCGCACCATCCGAAACTGGAATTCTCTCCCTGCATGCTCGTCGCATATCCTCTAAATGGCCACTGCGCGGGCAACATCTCTGCAACTTTCTAAACTCGTATTTTTGCCATTGTTGATTTTATTCCTGACTATCTGACGGGCCTAACGGCGACTATGTTCACCAATTCATGTGAACTGTTTTTAATAAAATGAAATGAAAAAATGAAATCTTTAATCTGCGCTCTCTTTCTGTCCATCTTTCCAACTGTATAGTTCGTTGGACGTATTCTTTCAGTTCCCTGAAGGAACACGTCCAACGAACTTCCTAAAAATGGTCCTAAAATGCAGAAACGTTCAGTTTTTGAAGCTATTTTTGCAAACGATGGATTAGGTTAGGTTTATAGTTAGCTTCAAGTATATCAGAGAGCAATGGTGATAACTCGTTCAGTTCATTGTCGGCAGGTATTCCGAACTGTTACCGCATCAATGGCTATGTCGGACCAAATATACACTGCTTTTTTTTCA
>JASGXE010006967.1:0-23964 GCA_030068105.1 Sinentomon sp. SZTP_YWyxl | reverse complement strand
TTGCAATTGTGGCCATGATTTTCAACTCCTAATCTGGTGCAGATCCCTTTTTCAGTTCTGGCCTTGTGATACATTTTTCAACTCGCATTCGCTCAGAATGGCATCTATTAATTGACTGAGATTTCTGAGGACTCAGTACAAGAGACATAGAAATCACACCTGTGCAATCCTTCATTTCTCTGATGCCGCCTCGCGGCTCCGTGCGATTTGCAAAATCCCGAAGCAAATTTTGTTACCTCGCAATGTACAGGGCGTCCGCAGATTCATCTGCATCGCCATTTCCCTGTTCGCATTCGATCCGAAGGTTCATTGAGCAAGCATTCGCCGGCCTTAATCTGAGGTTTCTCGAGCCCTGGTATTCAATTGTTGTTGTCGCGAACCATGCGGTTTCGCGGCGTTGGCCTCACGCGGACACAGGGCAAACCTCAGGGCGCGGTCGGGGACGCCGCAGGCTGGATTGTCCGGAACGCCCGATGATCGCGTTGATTGCGCAATTGATTGCGTCACATAGCGTTGGCGCTGAAGGGTCTCGGCGGCCGGGCGCGCTCCACTGGAGGGAACGCTCGAGGCTCACACGCGCACTGGCATGGCCCTGCTGCGCGACGCGGTGGAAACGCGGTGCTTCTGCGAAAGGTCTGCGCCCCTGAAAGCATATGCAAACCCGCAATACATCTAAGCCATACGTGCGAACGTTTTTGCCCCTGCGAAGTTGCCCCTGCAGCTATGCAACACATATCACAAAACTTGCCGAGGAACTGGTCTTATTTTTGGCCTTGTTTTAGACCTGTTGCACGATGTTGCCTTGCAGTCAACCCTTTGGGAATCATACCTATATGTTATAATATGCGGACCACCTTATCAATAATTTCGGCAATTTTCAGACTTACCGAGTCGCCGCGATGCGACCTGCCGACATGTTCACAAAGTTACTTCGTCTCTGCATTCGAAATTCTTTCCACACGCCTCATCTATCAGAGAGGTTGAGAGTCAAAACAATCCAAGTCGCATATGAACTCTGGATTGTTTCCAAAAATCCAAAGTTTTTATCAAATTTAGCAGGCGTTTGTCTCAAGAAAAACTCCCAAAAAGATTTTCATGTGCCAGCACATGTTGGTACCTCGAATCCCCTTCACAAGAATGGTTCCAAATTCAAACAAATTCTTCAAAAAAAAAAAACTTCATCTGAAAAATATCAGCATTCCATGATATCAAATCATGATATCAAATCAGCAAATCATGGAATGACATCAGCATTCCATGATATCAATTCAAACAAATCATGGCTGATCGCGAATTTTGCGATCAGCCATGATTTGATTGATTTGATATCATGGAATGCTGATATCATTGGCGGATCGCAAATTTTGCGACCAGCCAGGAAAATTTTCGCAATTTTCTGCTTCATTTTCGGAAGATTTTTGGCGGACAGCGTCTCCCGAGCCAAGGTAATGCGATTCTCAAAAATACCCCACCCCCTTGCCATGGGGATGCATCTTTTTGGTACTCAGGTATTTGTTGCGAAACACAATTTCGAACAAACATCTTCGGATCTGCATCAGATGCCATCGTTTTTTGGGTGGAGTTAGCTGGTTTTTAACCTGATCATCTCTGTATTTCCGCGATCTGTTTGTGGGCCCATTCGGGCCTCTGAACCTCACACAGAGCCATCGGCTGACGTTGCAGGTGCACACCTATTTATCTCACCTCTGCATGGATCAGGACCACGAAATCACGGCGGCTGGCTTTGAGAAAAATCCGTGAGGCGGTGACCGGTTGGTGAAATACGAAAACCGACCTGCGCAGCGCAGCGCGGCGCTAAACGCAGCAATCAATTTAGAACAAAAACAAGGCCTTCGTTAATAATTTCTGTTCATAAATAGTGCATGATGTCGATTTTATAAAAATCTTCGCCTTTGGATTTTTTACAGTCTATCGGAAAAATGCTGTTTACGCCAATTTTGTTTTGCGTTTTTGAGAACTCGTTGAACATCGCATGTTGAAAGAAGCCGGAGGTTTTGTAATTATTTCTCAACAGCAATTTCGGTTTTTGGAGAAAAGCGTTATTTTTGAAATGAACGGCCAAACATTCCAAGAAATTAAGGTTCCTCAAAATCATCACTTATCTTCCAATTTTGATCTCACAGCACGAGAGGCATGGACTCAAATTTCGGCTATAGGTACCAAAAAAATTCATTCCTCATGTGTAATTTTAATTGAAATGTGTCTCGTGCTGAGTCGCTGTGGAAATCAAAAGCTTTCGAAAAATCAAATCAGTGCATTGAATTTCGGAATGAATCAAGGGGTCAATGACCCATTACCTTGGATCCAATATCCCTGCGGTATATGGGTCAATGACCCCTTGATTCATTCAGAAATTCAATCCAGTGACCCATTTGCCGCGGGGATGTTGGATCCAATATTTTCCATATCCCGGCGCCTGCGGTAAATGGGTCATTGACCCCTTGACTCATTCCTAAATTCAATGCACTGATTTGATTTTACGAAAGCTTTTGATTTCCAGCGACTCAGCACGAGACACAATTCCATTAAAATTGAGATACACCGTTGAGGCATGCCTCAAAACGGTGTTCAACGGTCCTTGTAACGTATACACTTGGAAGTTCCAGAGGAGTCCTGTGATGGCCGTTGATGGATTGGGGCTCAGATCCAATGCTCCTTTGCCGTCTGCTGCGTTCAGTCAAGAGTTCATCTTGCAAGTTTCCTGCGCTTGGATAAAGAAGCGACTTTTGGGTCTCCGTGTACCTTGGGTGTAATTAAATCATGGCATGCAATTGAGATTTCATCATAGCATTTCCCGTCTGTGGTCGCCGCGCAAAGGAGAATGATGGGAATTCGGAAACCTGGGCAAACACAGGGAGTTCCAGAATGACTATTTTGATGATCAAAGCACGTTTTGTCATTGTCTGAATGAAGTTTTGATCAGATGATCAAAGCACACCTTTGCCAAGCACTGAATATCGTATAGATCAGATGATCAATGCACGCTTTGCAAAGCACTGAATGAAGTTTTGATCATCAAAGCACACTTTACCAAGTTCTGGACGAAGTTTTCATCTTGTGATCAAAGCACGATTTGCCAAAGGTCTGAATGGAGTTTTGACCAGATGATCGAATGACGGTTTGCAAAGCACTGAATGATATTTTGATCATCAAAGCACTCTCCAAGTTCTGGATGAAGTTTTGATCGAATGATCAAAGCACGCTTTGCTAATAAGTACTGAATGCAGTTTTGACCAGATGATCGATGCACGCTTTGCAAAGCACTGAATGAAGTTTTGATCAGATCATCAAACCATACGCTTTGCTAATCATTGAATGAAGCCTTGATCAGATGATCAAAGCACGCTTCGCCAAGTTCTGAGTGATGTTTTCGTGAGATGGAATCGGAGTCACAGCTCACAGCCCTTCAGTGCACACATTGGACATTTCACAGGGAACTGAGTAACTTTCTGCTTGGTGGTTGGGTGTCGGACCCCGGATTTAGCAAACTTCGACATTTATCTCCACGCTATATATACATTTAAATGACCGGGTTCTCCAGCGATCTTGCTTCCGTTGTACGAGGGTCATGGGGCCAACAGCTTTCGATCTGGCAGTCGGGGAAGGTGTCGCAGAAGGTGCAGGAACTCTGATTCAACAAACGTCATGACTTTCCAGTTGTGTTTGAAACACACGGTAGAAATATGCCTACCTGTATGAGGCCATAAGGCGTCGTCGCCACTCCAGAGTCAAATGAGGTATTTATGAAGATAGCGTGGAAGATTTGTTGGCCGCGACCTTTTCTGGTTCTCCTCCAAGGAAGTATTTTGCCTGTTGGGGAAATGTTCCGAAAGTGTTTGAGCGGGAATCATCATGTGCTGGAAACCAAAAAGAAATTACCACATTTCTTGATGAAGAGCGCTCCAGTGAGCATTCCGACGAAGAAATTAAGCGGAGAAACTTAATGAAAGGGCGGTTGAGATTTGGATTTTAAAGAAAACACGAGAAAAAAGAACGAAATAGAAAGAGCGAAATCAATCTTCATGCAGGGCATAGGCCTTATATCGTAATGCCTGATGAATCTGCGAACTGCGTTTGGCATCCACGAGGGTAAGTGGAAAAGTTTTCGAAATTTTGCGGGAAAATGAGAAAACGGAACACAAATTGTCTGAACGGAAACTAATCGATCACGACGACAGTTTTGTCCACGTTTACGTACCCATGTTCATATTGGCACTGGCCAGACTATGGCAACTACAGAGACCAGACTTGTGGTTTAGGTCGTGGACTATCGTGTGAAACGCAGTTATTCTCTTTTGTGCATGCCTTAACACGGCTCTCTAGAGCAGAACATTGATGTTCACGCCGTCTTTATTGATCTTTCCAAAGCTTTCGATCTTGTTCCTCATTCGCTGCTTCCAGAAATTCGAGGAGCTGTCGCCCTTCCCACATCTCTGGATTGCTCATGTCATATCTCACCTCTCGCAGTGCAAAAGTAAAACATTTGGTAGTGTTTCTTCAGATTCAATAACTGTTGGTAGAGGTGTCCCTCAAGGTAGCGTTCTTGGCCCTGTTCTCTTACTTTTATATATTTATGAATTGCTTCAGTTTCATGCTGTATTCGCCTCTGTGCAGATGAACAGTGTTGTATCAACCAATTCGCTCAATTACAGATTATAATAACGCAAAATGACCTAAATTCTGTCTCGGATTGCGGTGCAAGTTCAAAAAAACGGCAGTCTGGCAACAACAGTATCCGTACTCCGTGATGAAGTTTGCCCAGACAAGTTGTGTTTCTATGCAATGCCACAAAACTGCTGGTCGTTATTGAACGCAGCACTCTCAAAACCTTTAATTGGAGCAAAGCAAAATGAAGATTCTTATTTTTGATGGACAGAAATTGACCGCCTCTGCTCTTGATACTTGACAAAATGTAGCACGCAAGAAGGCAAGCAAGTGCCCAACAACAATCGAAAGAAAAGGAGAAAATATGGGGAAAAGTACCTACAAGGGGTTGTCTCAATTTTCGCCATGAATCATTTTCGCGCCTCAGAACCCAAAAGGTGGAAATTCCTGCCGTGCTTTTGATGATGGTGGATTGCCACCGGGTCCAACACGGCACATCAGGTCTTGAGATTGGAGTCCCTCGTCTTGAGGTACGGACACAGCATCAGTCGAATCGTACAAACACACGGAAAACAGCTATTACCACGTCGGCGGATCGGCGACGTCGGTCGTAATTACAGGGCCGCAAACCTGCGGCGGTCTTCCCAACGGTCCGCACTGCACTCCGAGGTTATCACACTGCATTTTAACACGGGGCCCTCGATGATTCGTTTCGTTCGTTTGCAGTGAGCCGGTATCACACTCACTCGGTGTAAATCGCTCAGTTTAATTATAATTAATTACACTGGATTGTCTACACTCTGTTTTGGCTGGGATGCCAGGGATATACTCTGCGGTGGAGGCAACCGGTTCCGTGTTAAGGCTTATCTCAACAAGCGGGTTCTCCTGCCGGTCGGCAACCCGCAACATACACAGCGAATCTCTGTCCCCACGCTGGTTTTCTCGCAGTCCGCGTATGCGCGGGTTTCCACCCCGTGCGTGCACAGCTTTACGCACGGTGTGGAAAGGTGAGCAGAGGGTGTTAACATGGTTTTGACGTGTTTTGTGTTTGCGGCAAAACCACAAAAGGTTTTTATATGTGATGATTATTAGTTGCCTCTTTGTGGTTGCTTGGGTGTGATGAGTGGCGCGCAGATCTACATGGGTTATTGCACAATTCTGTCTACAAAAGGAATTTGTGGGATTTTGGTACACAAGGGTGCCGACAGGTTGTTGATGTTAGCCATCCGCAGATTGGACCATGTGACTTGGTGTGTTAAGGCATTTTGGTCCAAGTCCCTGCTATTATGGCATTCCGCAGCCGACCTCGAATTTCACTGTATGGGTGTCAGAAACGGCACAGGAAAAAGAAATCTTCACTGTCAAATCCTCTTTGGAAGTGGTGGACCAAAACCTTGGAGGTTGTATTCCGTGGCATTGCGCATCTCGTGTGGCATGTTCACCATATCATCATCCCACAGCCTGGCTGGGTGAAACGACATGAAACGATATAACTCACTCTTTCAATTTTAGTATGCCTCCTTCCTATCCCATCAAGCCCTTCCAACGCAGAACTGACAACGGCCTTGCTGTCCAAATCCCTTTTTGCCGAACAAACCGTTATTTCAACTCATTCTTCCCCCGGACAGCCAGAGATTGGAACAATCTTCTCCCCTCATCCCCATTTATCTCACGAGCCATGGCACCCCTGGGCGCCGCACCTGGTGTGCTTTGACTTTTTTTTCCGCTGCTATCGAGTTTTGGCTTGTGTCTTTGTTGAATATGTGTGTTTTTACCCAATCGACTTGATCTGTCACCATGACCTTTCGTGGCAGCATTGCTCTTTAATAAATAATAAAAATAAAATAACATGTTCCAGAAGAATAAATGGAACTGACTGCAACAGCAGCCATATTTGCACTGATGATTGCTGACGTGGAACTTATCGACATTCAAATCGACATCGGCTTTCGCAGCAGGTGCATGTATAGGCGGAAAGCACTCTGCCAGGACTGAAAATATCGTGGCGGAATTAATTTCCTCATACATGTGTTTTCCCCTTTAAACTGTTATCTCCGAAACGTTTTTATTTCTTTTAACTCATGCAGGCGGTAGAAATTAAAGCGTCAGAATGCAACATGGCTTTCTACAGGTGTCAGATATTGACCTCGCGTTTTTGAAAAGGATCTTTAATTTCTGCAGCATGGATTTTTTACTAAAATCTGAACAGTTTCAATTTTTTACATGTGTGTATTCAAGAATTCCGCAGAGCCACAATGCAACTGCAGCAGGCCAAACAGCAATGCAGAAGTGATTACAGCCGGTTCAGAAGAACTTCCTTCGGCAACCCATTCCACTCAGATGCTTATTTTCCTCTATGTCCGTTTTTCCGCCGATGGGATATTTTGAACGCGTGGATCATATCTATTCAATGGGAAAAGATTTGGATGGCACTGCCATGTGATGGAGCAAGTCCTCGCACCGCCGACATTTTTGTGTCAAACACAGACACAAGATGCCTACCATTATACCTCCGAGTCATTCGGAATAGTCGGGCCATAGGAGATTTTTGTCAGACTTTTAACAGGCTTTTGAAGCACGGGGCAATGTTATTCCCCATCTAAGCGAGGTTAAATGCATTCCTTCATGTAATGTGTTTTGCGGCGCATGTGAAATGGTGAATTACCTACATTGCCCCGTGCTTCAAAAGTCTGAAAAAATCTCCTGTGGCCCGAGTATTCTGAATGGCTCCGTATATGTCCATTTCTTCTTCGATGTTGAAACTCTGTCGCATCAAACCTTTTCTTCAAATGAGCTCTTCAGCACAGAACTCTCTTCAGAAAGCAAACACCCGTCACACCAATGAGCAAATCATCACACACCTAATTTGTCGTTTTCGTTCGTTCCACGCAGCCTTATTTTCGGGCTTCAAAAATACATTTTTTATTGCTCCCGTTTCCGCAGCGCTTGCTCGCAACACCTTGCGCGCGACCATGAAAATTTATGCGACAGTCGCGACGTTCGGTCACACCACTCCAGACGACCCATTCACACCTTTGCACCGAGTGTGCCCCCGAAATGCCTTTGCTGATGTCCAGCGAACAGCCTCGCTATAAATAATTTTTAAAAGGAGCACCTTGTACATCCGTGTGTGTTCACCTTGCATTGCGCCCAGAGCCGGATTGCCAAGCCACTGGTCCGTTGCTCAGGTGACAAAAATTCCAATAAATAATCTCCACACAATGGGTTAAGACAGTGCTGATTGGGAGCTGTGCCTGATGCGATCGTTGCCAGTTAAAAAGGCTCACTGCTTAAGCATCTACAGGGTCTTTCACAAATCAGGGACCGAAAAGGCTTTTCTGTCATGGAGCCATCTCTGCATGTCAGGGGTTGACGCAAGATGCAAGGGTTGTCTCCAACCTCTGCACCTGCATGACCCTCCAAAATCCACAAGTGAAAAAACCGGAAGTATCGTAATGCATGGAGACACACGCCAAACTTCTTTACAGGTCCATGCGTGAGAATTCAATGCGTGAGAATTCACTTTAGGCGTCATTTTATGAATCTGTGCTAAAATGCGCCGCAAAGCATCATTTCATTCGAGTAAAGCGTGAAACTGCGAATATACGCCAGACGTTTCAATTTTCTCCCGCATGCGTTTGGAGATTAAGCGGACCATGTACACACTGTACAGGGTGTTTAAAAAAACCGCGCAACCGCAAATCTTGCATGCAGCTCAACATTTCGAGGGTCAATTTCGATGTCCCAACGTTTGACGTTACGTTTTTATTTTGTTAATTTGTTTAATTTTAATTTCTTTCGACCTCTTGGTTACCATAGGGGCAGCAAAGCTATAAAGCCCTCATGGTATCTCAGTTCGTACCAAGTGCATGTATGGCTTTGCAGAAATTATTTAACAGTCAGAAATTTATTCAGTCAGAGACAAAAAAAAATGCAACGCGGAAAATAAAATTTGCCTGTTGCATACGCAGAAGGGGCACAGCAGAAATTAAAACATGTCCTCTGGCCCCTCTGAAACAATCTGCTATGCAACATGCATGGTTGAAATTTGTCGTGTTGCATACACAGAAGGGGCAAGGCCGGAATTTTTACGTCACCTTTTTGCCCCTCTTGAAACAATCGGCTATGCCATATGCATGGTTTAAATTTTCCGCGTTGCACACGCATACACGCATAAGGGGCAAGGCAGATATCTAATCATTTTTGACTGTGTTTTCACTTGCACTGTGATTTCCTGTATGCACAGACATGCATGCATGCAATTGCATTCACTGAGACACCATGGGGGCGCGATTGCTTTGGTGCCCCGATGGTAACCAAGAGTCCGAAACAAAATAAAAAAAATCAAAAACGTCGAAGGTTGGGACATTCAAAATGACCGTCGAAATGTTGAGCTGCATGAAAAATTTCAGATTGCGGGGTTTTTTTGAAACACGCTGCATATTGACACGGTGCAACCATGCAAGTCCTGCGCGGTACTTTCCTATATGGCCAGTTAATTTTGAAAACTCTGTAGTTCGGTGCCGCAGCATGAGGTCTTCAGGACTGTCATCTGGCAAAAGGCCCAAATGTTCAACAACTGCCAGAACATAACGTTTGTCATTTTTGGTTTAGTCAGTTGGTGTTGATCATGGCCAGTTTTGGATCCTCAAATTCTCATAAATAAATCCGATGCAAAGTTTAAGGATTCCCAACTTCGTCAGATGAGTATCAGAGAGAACGTGAATGAATTGGGGAACGTGAGCTCCAGTGGCGTGGAAAGGGGTGGTTGCGTTCACAGCCCCGTTGCATGCGCCGATGTTTTTTCGGGCGTTTTTGCGGCGCTGCTGCCGCTTTAATTTGGCCTGTCCAGAGTGGCATATTGCATATGAGGACCACAGGCCTGTAGAATGGTTGAAATGGTTGAATGGTTGAAACGAATGCTTGAAATGGTCGAATGGTTGAAACGAATGATGAATGGTTGGAATGGTTGAAATGGATAAATGAAGGTTGAAATGAGTGGTCGAAATGGCTGAAATGGAATGGTTGAAATGGTTGAAGAAATTTCTTGAAGTGGTTGAAAAGAAATGAATGAATGGAATGAATGGTTGAAATGAATGGTTGAGGCAAATGTTTGAAAGAATGATTGGAATGGAATGGTTGAAAGAATGGTTGCGAAAAAATTGCGGTTGAAATGAAATAGTGGAAATGGTTGAAATGAATGAAGAATGGAATGGCTGAGAATGGTTGAAACAAAATTTCTGACGGAAAAAGGTGGTTTCTCTTTGTTGGCGGTTTCCCCACACCATTTTTGCACCCCTGATACCTTCTGAAACCCTCAGGACCACGCACAAATTGTCCCGCACCGTATTCCCGGAAGCCTCTCAAAAAATTTGACCCCCATTTGCCTGTGGGAGTGGGAGTTGATTGCTTGTATGCTTCCCTGCTTCAGGACAGCCTTGCACCAAATTGATATTAATTATGAACCAAAACCTCTGTCATCAAACAGATTTGGTCCTCATCTCTTCTGAAAGTAATGTCAGGATTAAAATTAGAGCTTATATTCATTGCGACTCAGAGTCACTCAGAGAGACATTTCCAGAAGAACTTGCGTGCGGATAAGACGATTACAAATTCCTCACCATGGACCGAGACCCACAACAGTCAAATGAGGTATACCCCCAACTGGATGTGGGAGGGGGCCTCACACCTATTGCGCGCTTCGCCATCAACTTGTTTGGGCCCCACACACGCACGGGTGCACCGGACATCCGCAGGAATAAACATCAAACTTCGTTAATGAGGATTAAGTTTTCGGGTTCTTGACAGGTTTTTTGGAGTGTTCTATCGAAAAAAAAAACTCGGTAAACTGTGCAAACAATGCCACGGTGACATGAATATGGAGTGACAGAAAGAAGGAAAAGCGTTAATTCGCGCCTTCTGAGCATTTTTGCTCAGATTTTGCGCACATTTGAGTACTTTTTCACGTGGAAAAACCTGTGATCCCTATAGCCAGTTTGCGCAGGTTTCGCCTTCGTCTTGGGATCACAAGATCGTGGGTTCGAATCTCGGCGTCGCCAAATTTCGAGACAAAGCGCCTTGATCACTCGGCCACGCTGGCTTCGGAAGGATGAATCTGAAAGGCCGCAGTCAATATTTTGTGAATTGTTCTTGACACCCAGAAAAACTGAAAATAAAGAGGAAACGTTTTCTGAAATTTTGCCGCATTCTGTTCGACAAAGGCCTCCAAAAGAAAGCTGATGCAGGGAATGGGTTCCATGTGGAATCCATATTCCGGTGTATTCTGTTATGTTGCATGGCAAAAAACAACCAAACAAGCTGGAAAAGTTCGATTCACCATTGACGGCACGAAAAATGGCTGTTTCACAAAAACTAAACTGCGGACTTCTCAAAAGTCCTCGAACATGGCGATATTTTGAAGGACTTGTTATTATACATGGCCCATCTAATTTCAACAGGGCTTGGTGCAACTTCACGCCTCACACGGCGCGTTATGATGATTTGCGGCGCATGCTGCCATTGATTCTGAATGGCGCCTGAGCTAATGAACTCCTATGTTCGAAGACTTTTGATTGGAGTGCAAAACGGGTCATATCAAAAGTCCTCGAACATAGGCGATATATAATTGAAAGCACTGCGCGGTTAACACAGGGGCCATCTAATTTCAATAGGCCTTGGTGCAACTTCACGCCTCACACGATGTCTTGCGGCCCATACGGCCATTGGTACGAAATGGCGCCTCGAGGTACCCAAGTCCCAATACTTGCAGATGAACTTGAACGTTGTGCTCCGATGTTCAACGGATATACGAGTAGCTCCCCTTCATGGCAAGCTTTTGCATCTGTGACTGACGTTTTACCGAAGAAGCTTTCGAAAGCTTTCAGAGCTGCCTTGCCTGAGTTGGATGACGTGAGTGAGTGCTGATTGTTGGTGGATGTGAATTTAGTTGCTGGGAGACAGCCTTCTGGTAGGCTGCAGCAATGGGAGCCATGCCATTGTCTTGTGGTGTCTCTGCAAAAAGCTATCTCGCATCGCTATTAAGTCAAACCGGCATTTCATTAACCCGTCAACTGGGAGTTTCTGTGCTTTCTCGAGCGCATGTTTTGAAGCGTCTTGCGTGAAGTCTGTTCTTCCTGTGAGCCGCAGCCGGTGTGGTCCTTTTAATTTAATTGCATCGCCAGTGCCCGCCCCCGGGCACTCCGGAATTGAACCCCCAATAGTCGGAAAAGGCATCACTGCATGTAATGAGACCTTGGCGGTGAGGCCGCTTCACATTTGGGCAACATTATTGATTCTATCAGCACAGTGCGTCAAATTGGCTCTTTCTACGTTATCACTTCCCAAAACACTCTATATTGGCGCAATATTGCATAAATGTTTGGGCGATATCGGTCACCGAGAGCCCATTTAACACTGTTTGCATTCAACGGCATCGAAACATTATCAGAGGCTAATATTGCTCCAAAGTCGTGCAATATTGAGGTGATGTAGCTGCAATATTGGGATTGAGGCGATGGAGACGCTATGGGATTGAGGCGATGTTGCATGCAATATTGGGATTGAGGTAGGGAGGTGAGCCTGTGGTGACTTCTTCGTCAATGTCACAACGAAGTCTCCCAATGTTGGCAAATGCAATATGCCATGAAATGCGAGCCAATCTCTAATGTGCAACGTCACGCCAACATTGAATGTGGTTGGTTTTCTCTATGGCAGGTGTTTTACCGGTCACCATTCTCAGTTTTCTTGCGCTGAAAGTCGCTGAAAGTCGCTGAAACTGCCCCAAAATCGGGATGAACAGGAATCAAAATCTGAGCAAGAGGTGAGACAATCTCGGGATGCGCACACATTGTCAAATAATCAGTGTTGCCCTGTGTGAGCTAACAATTAGCCGGGGCCACCAACGCCTCAGCCGTGAGCTCTGTGAGCGCTGTGTGAGTCGGTTCAATAAATCATTTTGGTGTTACCGCGAAAGCTGTGAAAGGATAATTTGGAGCAGAGTAATTTGTATTTTGTTTGTGACTTGACTTGGCCAGTTGTATCTCTTCCCGCCCGATCCTCGCTGCGGCCATCACTCGCGGGACTTCTGAGCGGCGTGAGCAAGTTCCTTAATTGTCAAATTAAAACAAGGTGCCAAAAGGGCCCTATCGGACCGGTTGCGAAGCTTTCAAACAATAGTTGGTGCAAAGGCCCACAGGAGCAATGGATTATAAAAGTATAGTTTTCCATCTTGCAGCAATTGTGCTGAAATGATTCTAGTTTATTCAAAGTATCCTTCGATTTTGCTGATTTTTCATCAATGGTGAAGATGTTTGCGCAACGTATGTTTGCTAGAATCGACGGGACTCGTGGTTTGATATCCTATATAATAAAGATACAAGACCACAAATTCTTCCGCATTGATCCCTGAACGTCAACTTCAACAGATCTTTTTTGTCTTAAACCCTTAACCTGGAACCGCAGAAATCTTAAATCACCTTAACTCATGTTAAGGGTTTATTCAATTCAATTCAAATTCATTTTATTTGCGGAGCTTCCCACGATCAAATATGTACAAGGATAAACAGAAAGGACAAACAAAAGGACGACACACGATGACAAATAGTATAGGTGCACAAAATGGCGAAGCCAAAACATTCGACAATGTTTTGGCTTCGCCATTTTGTGCACCTATACTATTTGTATGGTTAAAAGTTACCTCTATACCAGTTGGAAGAACCGGGCAAAAGATCAATCGTCAAATGGAAACGGAGAGCTGCATTTTCAAAGAACATCTTCAACGTTTCAAGTTCAATCATTTACAATGGCATGTTTACAAGAACAAGTAAGTTCAGGTGATTGTTTGATTCAAAATCAAGTCCTGTTCCAATCCTGTAAAACCAATCCTGGAGGATGATTGCCCAAGTGTTGCGGCAACGATTCCTCAGGGATGATACCTTCAAGTGGCGCACGGAGTCAACGCTCGGTGGCTGTTCAAAAACTCGTTCTGGGAAAGAAAGAAAAGGTCCCTGTGTGGACGCCCGTGTGCTCGTCATCTTTGCGAGAATTATTGTCACGCCTGAAAGCCAAACTCGCTCAAAGATGGGGAGATAATGCCCATTGCAATGATTGCAAATAACAAAGGGCCCCATCGTCAAGCACAATAACTGCGGAAACGTTTCACGAACCATAGTTTTTGCG
Source organism: Sinentomon sp. SZTP_YWyxl (assembly GCA_030068105.1). NCBI lineage: Eukaryota > Metazoa > Arthropoda > Protura > Sinentomata > Sinentomidae > Sinentomon > Sinentomon sp. SZTP_YWyxl. Next base: position 10,161 of record JASGXE010006967.1, on the reverse strand, counting down.
CAGGAAAGAGATTTTTCGCGATCGATATTCGTGATTATGGTGGACCCCGTAGCCCTGCATATTTTTTTTCCCAATCCACTTCCGCATGCGCGTCTCTGATTGGCTGTTGGGAATTCCAGCCAATTTCAACATCCAAATTTCAAAACCAAACTGAACCAAACCTAACCTGACCGAACCTAACCTAACCTTGACCCAACCTAACCCTATTGTGACCCCAGAAAGAGTTGCGAAGCGGTGGCAAACACGCCAAATGGCAAAAAGCGGTGGCAATGCAAAATCCCAAAATTGATGACGTCACAATTTGAGACGGCGTGATTGGCTGTTGCGATCTCCTGGTCCGCGGAAGTGGATTGGAAAACAAAATTGTGCCGTAGCCCTCCGTGCCGAAAGACCGCGCGACAAGATCGCAACAAGATCGCAACAAAATCGCGAATGATGTGGACAGGTCTCAATGCAATGAGAAAGGGCCACATCGATAGATTTTAAGGTTATGGAACGCCAGGAGAAACTCCTTATGTATAGGTTGCGTGATGCGTGTTTTCTGTTTTCTGACATGATTTTCTGCGGCCAATATTCATCAATCAAAATGTGTCAGTGATTTATATCTATGCCTTCGAGTTGGTATTTGCGTCCCAAAAGGTTTGTTTACAGCGGGGTTGTCAGCGAAGCGTGCAGAAGAAAACGAACTCAACACTGATGACATTTGTTATACCAGTGGTTAAGTTAAGTGTGACTGCAGTTTGCATGGGAACTGAATTCCAGTTGGGTTGACTTTCCTCCAAGTATCTGCGGGCACTCCTCCGCACTCCCAATGAGTGTTCAAATTATTTTGCCTTTCGCAATATTTTCCTTTTATTTACATTTTATTTTATCTTTTCTTTTTTATTTTGCCCATTGTTGCTGTTGTCGCACACAGAAAGCCAAATGGCGTGCAAAATAATTGGAACACTTCACTTGTGGGATGGACCAAATGTCGTTCATGAAGCAATATATCAGGAAATGAGACGGCACAAAATGAGAAAAACGACACTTTAATTGAAACACGGTGTGCATCATTTGGGTGCCCCATGGTAGGTTCCCTCGACAATAAGGGCTCTTGTAGGGTCTCGGCTGCGATGGCCTGGCCGACGCTCACAGAACGTCACATAAGCAGATGGTCGGTTGTTCTCCTCCACGAATGTCCTGGAACACCCAAACCGATTCATCTGGCCCATTCATCCTTCTTTCTCGCCTCGTTTCCTGTTGACGACCAGCCAAAGGGCCCGATGGGGTCAAAAGTGCTTTCAGAACAGGGCTCATTAGGTGCCAGACTGCCAAATTCGTCACTTTGCCTTTCCTGCGCGGTGGTCGCAGACCACCCGCGGCGATAGCAGCTCAGAAAGCAATGCACGCCCTGAAGGCACAAATTAACAATGTGGCGGAAAACACACTTTCCTTGTTGATATCTACCCTTTTAAAATAACGGCATTTGTCTGCTCCATCACAGACGCAAGCGAAATGCCTCCTTTTCCTTTTATTTTGTCTCAAGTTTGTCTTTCTATTTTTGCCATAAATCACTGAGTGAAAGATACTCAACCACTCTCCTTCTAGAGGGTCTTCTGGCGAAACTACTTCTAGAGAGTCGTCCTTTCTGGGACAATTCATTAAGGATTGGAATTCCCTCCCTTCCGCGCTCCGCGAACCGCCGGTATCCGTTGCGCATTCTTCGGCGCAGGCAATCAAATCTTTCGATACCTTCCCCGTCCTCGATTGTGATGGTCAGTTGGTTCAATTGTTCGATCCTTAGAACGCTGTATTTGGTTTGTAAAATTTATTTGTGTGAAATTTTCTTGTCTTATATACTTGATATGATACAGGGAAACTCTTCAAAGTGCAGGCATTCACTCATTCATAGTTCTTTAAACGTTGAGTTTTTTAAAAGTCGAGTCATTCCTGGTCTGGCACCGAACACTGAAACAGCACTGATGCATAGTTTCGTCTCGATATCGGGCCAATACTGGTAGAATATTGACGCGATAAAGGCGGAATCTTGGCGCAATGCTGGGGTGAACCTTGCCAAATAGGATATTGGGGCGATGCCGCGGCCCAAAAACCCGGAATTTGGCCCCTTTTAACCCCAAACCCAAGGGGAAACCCAAATTTAAAGGGGGGAAAGGAAAAAAAAATTTTGGGGGGGAAAAAAACCCCAAAATTTTTTAAAAAAAAAAAAATTTTTCCCAAAAACCCGGACCAAAATTTCCCAAGGGGGAAAACCTTTTCCCCGGGGGGTTAGGGGAAAAAAAAAAAAAAAATTTGGGTTCCAAAAAAAAAAAAAATTTTTTTGGGAAAATTTTAAAAAAAGGGGGGGCCCCAAAAACGGAAAGGGGGGGGTTTAAAAAGGGGAAAACCCAAAAAACCAAAGGAAGGGGGAAAAACCCCCAAAAAAAAAAAGGAAAAAAAAGGGGGGAAAACCCTTTTTTTTTGGGGGGGCCCCCTTTTTAAAGGGCCTTTTTTGACGTTTTGGGGGGGAAAAAAGGGGGGGGGGGTTTTTTGGTTTTAAAATTTTCCCAAAAAAATTTTTTTAAAAAGGGAAAAATTTTTTTTTGCCGTTGAAAAAGGAAAAAAAAAAAAGGGGGAAATTTTTAAAAAGGGGCCCAACCAAAAACCCCCGGGGGGGTTTAAAGGGTGGTTTTACCCTTTTTCCCAAAAAAAAAAACCCAAAGGGATTTTAAAAATTTTTTGGGGGAAAACAAAAACCCAAAAACCCTTTAAAGCCCCTTCCAAAATTCCCCCAAAAAGGGAAAAATTGGGCCCAAAAAATTTCCAAAGGGGGGTTTGGGGAACCAAAAATTAACCCCCTTAAAACACTGAAAAAAGGGGGGGAAAAAGGGGGAAATTTAAAAAAGGTTAAATTTTCCCCCCAAAAAATTTTTAAAAAAAAACTAGTCCAGCATTGGCGATGCTCAGGCAAAAAGGATCAAAACATGCAGCGGATGGAAGAAAACTGGTCCAGCATTGGCGATGCTGTCGAGCAAAAATGACCAAAAGATGCATGTAGCGGATGGAGAAAAGCTGCTCTAGCATTGGCGATGATGCAGCAAGAAAGACCAAAACATGGAGCGGGTGGAGTAAAGCTGGTCCAGTTTTTGCGATGCTGTCGAGCAAAAAGGACCAAAAGATGTAGCGGATGGAGTAAAGCTGCTCCACATTGGCGATACTGGAGCAAAAAGGACCAAAACATGAGGCGGATGGAGTAAAGCTGGTCCATCATTGGCGATGCTGGAGCAAAACGGACCGAAACATATTGCGGATGGAGTGAAGCTGGTTCAGCATTGACGATGCTGGAGAAAAACGGACCGAAACATGGAGCGGATGGAGTGAAGCTGGTCCAGCATTGGCGATGCTGGGGCAAGATAGATCAAAACATGGAGCGTAAGGAGTGAAGCTGGTTCAGCTTTGGTTATGCCGTCGAGCAAAAAGGAAAAAAAAAACATGCAGCGGATGGAGTAACTTTGGTCCAGCATTGGCGATGCTGGAGCAAAAAGGACCCAACATGAAGCGGATGGGGTAAAGCTGGTCCATCATTGGCGATGCTGTCGAGCAAAAAGGACAAAAACATGTATAGGGGATGGAGTAAAGCGGTCCAGCTTTGGTAATGCTGTCGAGCAAAAAGGACCCAACATGAAGCGGATGGAGTAAAGCTGCGGTCCAGCATTGGCGATGCTAGAGCAAAACGGCCCGAAACATGTAGCGGACCGAGTAAAAGTTGGTCCAATGTTGGCGGTGTTGGAGAAAAATGAACCAAAACATAAAGCGGATGGAACAAAACTGGTCCAATATTTGCGCTACACTGAGAAAAAACTTGGCAAAATATCGGCGAGACGATGGGGCAAAAAAGGTGGATATGATTTTCTCACATTCCTTCATGCAAAAATTGCGACTCACCAGATTTTAGCAAAAACTCAGCTCTGCAACTTGAAGGAACCTCATTTATAGCCGAGGTCAAAATCTGACACCTCTGCAAAGGTCAGTAGCAGTCTGGTGCTTTTATTTCAACCGCCTGCATGAGAGTGCAACGAAAGCAAAAAATGTTTCGGAGGCAACAGTTAAATGGGAACAGCACATATTCGAGTTTGTGAACAGTGGGTAATTCCGTCACTGCGGAGTTCACCAGATGATCTTCAGTCTTGTCAATCATTGTTTTTGTGTATTTCTGAAGAGAAGTCATTCATTGTTCACCATGAAGACAACCAGAATGCCCCATGGCATGCACAAACCGTTATCTCTTGCGAAAAAAACACGGGTTTAATACAATTTTTTATATCCACGGGGACGCTGGAATCGCAAAGTCCCACCCTCAGGAGTATAGGTTATAATCCGTCTTGACCCCAAACATCATCTCGACACCGCGGTTTCATTTCCGAACCATTTTTCACGCAGGTGTGAAGTGGAGTCACGAGAAATGGCGCTGTGAAAAGACGAAACGGCGCAATTAATAACAAATTTATTCCGCTCAGGGCGCCACAATTGCGCCTTTTCTTTTTCAATTACCCGACGCCGCTGCTCGTCTTGCTGAGACCGCAAATGAGCCGCAGCAATGGGCCGCACACACGGCACTTTTTTCCTTCGTATTCTTCTTCCGACATGGCGTGAACCCATTAAGGTTCGGTTTGACCAACCATCATCCATGGGGCCGCGTTGTCAGTGTTTTTGTTGTAGTTGTTGCGGTGTTTGAGGAAATTAGTATTTTCGCCCATATCAAAGCAGCGGTTTACCGCCACGTATGCACAAGCAGGGTGTTCGCTACGAGCGCGTTTTAAACTGGCAGAGAAATTGGAACACATTTTTTCATCCTTTTGGGGAGGCTTGGTGGGCACGTGAGGGGTTTGGACATTGCCAAGGGCTCACAGGGGTCGAAGAAGGGCAAGGGGTTTTGAGGTTTGGGGATTTGGCCACGGGTTTTAGGGTTTCAGGCAGCTTGTGAACGGGGATTTGCGGAGAAATGTTTTTCGGATCTGGCCATGCGTTTCTCGGCGTGGTTAAACTTCCATATCCCTGACTACCACCACACCAACGCCACACCCGCAACACCCGCCACACCCACAACACCCTCCTTCGCCACACCCACAACACCCTCCTTCGCCACACCCGCACCATCCGCAACACCCGCCACACCCCTGCAGGGATGCGCAAAGTGGATTTTCGTGCGCTTTCTGTTCTTTCTTGTTTGTTGTTTTTTATTTTTCTTTGTGTTTGACATTGTTTTTTTATTTGTTGGATTGTGTTTTGACACAAAACATCATCCAACTTAACCTATTCTAACCTAATCTAACCTCATCTAACCTGTAACCTAACCTAACCTAACCTAACTCTTTGAGGGCAGGTAATGTGGGTTTGGTTAGGTTAGATTAGTTTAGGACAGATTAAAGAAAGAGCACAAAAATCCACATTGCCCATCCCTGCAGGGGTGTGGCGGGTGTTGTGGGTGGTGCGGGTGTGGCGTAAGAGGGTGTTGCGGGTGTGGCGTGGGTGTGGTGGTAGTCAGGGATATGGAAGTTTAACCCTCGGCGTTCTCAAGTCTTCCATTTTTTCTGCATGAGTGAGGCTTTGAGACGCTTTTCTTCAGACACGGTGGTGAGATCACTTCTACATTCACCCGGCGGTGAAATGATCATTTCGTCGATAGGCCTATATGAAGGTGAAATGAGTTTTGAAAAAAAAAGTTCCGTTGACTTCCAGGATGAATTTAAGTGCAAGCATCAGATTAACAGCTGGAAATCGCGTGGCGTTTAATCCGATGAATTATACGTGTACTTTACCAGGTGAAATGAATGATATCTCCATATCGAAAGACGGGTGTTCCTGTCGTATTTGCTCAGCCTCACAAAAAAATCATACAAAAACTTTTTTCCGGTGTTTTTCTGGGGCACCCTGTCATCTAATGGCTATTTGTTTCAGCGTTTTCAAAGCACTGGGCATCAGAGTAAGATGCCCGAGGAACTTTGCGTCCACAGCGGGATCGTGTCGGCCGCCGTTATGATACGCAGCAGCCGGCCGCATCATCTCTCTTTCGCGCGTCAAGTTATCACAGCTAATCACGAAAACACTTCAATTAATGTCCGTCCCCTCTTCTCTTCATGATGTGCAGGGTAGCACGGAAGACATGGTGATTGATGGCTCTGGGCGACGACGAGAGTGACACGACACTTCCACTTGAACTGTTCTGCCGCAGGTGTGCCTTTCGAACTGACACATGCATGTGTGAACCGTTGTAATTACATCCTCTGGTCTTTGGACACCTGCGAATCGTCTCGCTTGATTTTAATGGGATTCGCGAACTTGCTTACGGTATAAAGTTCCTGTTGCATTTGAACATGGCTGGACAATTTTTCCCATCAGAAAAGAGCGGAACACCTCTCTACAGTGCTGAGAAAATTACTCAAAACATGCATGTACATCAACAGAAGCAACAATGACTCCGATGATCCAATGTTGGTCCTGGAATTTGGGGAGTCATTATTGTTTTTGTGACTGTACTTTATCATTAAGGTGCTAGTGATGAGTGAAAATGAGAGAAGTGACCGACTGCAAAGGCGGGAAAGACGGGAAAATCTTTATTTCTGCGGTGTCGAGTTTTTCGTGAGATTTCACTGAAATCGTCACTTGCTCGTGCACACCTATATAGTTTGCAAATGTGGGTTCATCTTCATGCAGAGAACATTGCTGTGTTGTGCAATTCGCCCTTGCGTTTCGTCCAATCACAGCGCGAACCTGATCGCCGCCGTGAAAGGACTCTTTGGGCAGGCATTCCTCGCTGGGCCTCAATACAGGGTTTACGAGTACATCCTTGGGCGTATTTACCAACGCAGGAAATCCACTGAATGACGTTTTGTGACAAAGCTCTCAAACATCAGCACAGTCCCATTGCATTTTTCGTGGTCGGGGTAATCCAACTGTTCAATGTTGGAATAGGCCAACAATCATACCATCATCCAGAAAAGAGCAACAACGTCAAACGCCTTCATGAAATCTTTTCCACTGTCAATGAGGGAGACCCAGGTATTAGTAAAGATCGTTTTTGTTAAGCTCCCAAGAATTCCATTGCATTTTTCGTGGTCGGGTATTCCAACTGATCAATGTTGGAAATAGGCCACAACCAAGCATCATCTGCAGGACAGAGCAACAACGTCAAACGCCTTTAGGAAATCTATTGAGACCCAGTTGTGTAAAGAATGTTTAGATTACCCACCCCATTTCATAACTTTCCATAAACCCTGCACAGAAATCTTCCCGATGGCCACTGTATAGTATAGGGTCCGCCTTGTAATTTCGAATGCTGAATTGATAAATGTCGTGATCAATAGGTTAAAAGTTACTCGGTGCGCGCAGGAAACTAGCTCTAGGCAGGATTGCTCTTCGTTCTGCGCCGGTTCGGTGAGAAATTTCTGGATATACCTCTCTTCAACTCCAGTTGGAAAATAATTTCGATTATGATAATAGCAGGTGCGCGTCCGGATCTTCAGCAGCGGCATCACCTCTTGAGGCCTCTCATTAAAAACCACCTCAAAAGAGTGACTGAGTTTTACGAATTGAGAGCGAAGCGGTTTGGAGGTCTATGGAGGTCTTCCCTCTCGCTTGTTGATGACGGCTGGCGGCCCCTGTGGGCTTGTTTGTCGTATGGTGCCATGAAAGGTGTGAAAGGTTGCGAGCAGGAAGCAGGTGCCAATGCACCACGTGGATTTCACCTGCAGGGCCCTGTTGAACGGGGAACACGCAAATCCTGACCAATCATTAGTGGCCACATAAGTTTTCTGCGATCGATGTCCTTATAGTGGCGGCGGAATTAATGCAAGAACTCACACAAGCAAAATTGCGACTTGTTCAAATTTTTGGCAAAAACTCCATGCCGCAGAAATGAAAGATCCTCTATTACCCACAACTGAGGAAAAATCTGATATCTCCAGAAAGCGCTGTTGAAATCTGGCGCTTTAATTTCTACCGCCTGAATAAGAGTAAAAAGAATGAAAAAATATTTTGGAGACAACGGTAAGGTGGGAAACGGTTGACAGCAAAGTTTTAAATGAGAAAACACAGGCAGGATGACATTAATTCCGCCTGCCTATAGATATAGGTAATACCAACGAGACTCCAAAACTTAAAGTTGCGCCTGTGCATCGATTCAGGTATGTAACACGTGGGTTGAGATTCCAAAAGTTGAGGTTTCGCGCCTGAGCGACGAATCGGGTATGCAACACACACCACAGAAGCAACGCCACAAAAATTGAAGTTGCGCCTGCGCATCGAATCGGGTATGCAACATACATCATGACAGACAACGCCACAGAAATTGGAAGTTGCGCCTGAGCGTCGAATCGGGTATGCAACACACATCATAGAAGCGACATGTTCCGAAAACAGAAGTTGCGCCTGATTTTCGAAACGGGTATGCAACACAACGGAGCATGGGGGAAATCAAACTCCCTGCAAAACGGACTGTGCAACCGGGAAACCACCGCGGCCTCCCGGTTCTTGGATTCCCGTTTCTTGGATTCCCGATTCTTGGATTCCCGAATCTTGGATTCCCCTTTCTTGGACGCTCCCGTTTCTTGGATTCCCGTTCCTTGGGTGAAATCGTAATGGTGATTACAGAACGAGAGTTTTTATTTGGGCTTGCCGGTGTTTTTTGCCTTTTGCCCCACGGGTTTTTCTCTTTTCTCAGTTCTTTATCGTGTGACTTAAGTGTTTGGTTGGGTTAGGTTTGGTTAGGTATCTATAACGACAGATTAAACTTTTATGGAAAATGCATTTGATCACCACTCATTCTTTCTGGTTATTTACAAATAATGCAGTTCTTCGCTGACTTATGACTGCAAGCTTTTTGCTTTGAAGCCGTAAAACATTTGTCGCTCGCTGTAATGAACAACACCTCTTTATCCAAGAAACGGGAATCCAAGAAACGGGAGTCCAAGAAACGGGAATCCAAGAAACGGGACGATTTTCGTCCAAGAAACGGGAATCCAAGAACTAAAAGATTGGATAAAATGCTCGGTTTTTGGAACGGCACTCAGACAGCACCTTTGGACTTCCTGAACAGAAAGAACTGTGGGGATTCTTTGGCGAGAAAAGCTCGCACGTTTTGGTGACAGCGAGGCAGTCTTTTGATTTGCACTTCGTCGTTCGGTTGGGAGGGGGAGAGTTGTTCACATTGTGCAAATAACGATTTCAGTGTTGTCTCTCAGATGTTCTGCCGTCAAGCATGACTGAACCCTAGATTTTTATACAGGGTAGTCCAAATGTCTTTGGCCATAGCAAACGTTTAAATTGGTTGTTTGAAACATTTACGAGCAGCTCCAACCATGGACGTCACCATTTTATTCTGGACGAGAATTTCCGATTTTCATCTTGACATCCGTTGTGGGCAATGCTATACGATGCATACAGGGCTGCCCAAATTATTTGGACAGCCCTGTACATTTGGGCAACCCTGTATATGCCCATTCCATTGTATTTCCTAACACAATTTTAAATGGAAATTTCAATATTTCTCATTTTCATTTTTTGTAGGAGGGTTACCATGGTGGAATTCCTGCAAATCCTTTGGCCACCTTTTTTGGCACCCTCCGGTGGTGGCACCATAATTTCATTTCATATTCATTTCTCATTTCTCATGCGCTAGCTTTAATTTCCCTTGTAAAGGTGCTTGCGTTATCTCGCAATTTCCCTCAATGAATCCTTTCGTGAAAATTCCTTTTCGAAGCTGTGGCCAATCTCTCAAAATATCTGCAGCGCAGTCAGTCACGAGATCCAGCCTTGCCGCACGGGGGTGAAAGTCGACTCATTTGGACACAGAAATTTCGCAACAAAAAAGTCAAATAATTTTGCCACCTCCATTCAAATTGGACCATTCTTTTTGTATATTTTCAGTGATACCTTTGACTCAGTGTTCATGGACCCGTTCAGATCACCGTTCTATCGGCTCTTCCCGGACAGCAGTGACATCTTCCGTGATCCATCATTATTCCTGTCGAGCCCTGACAAGGCCAGGGCGTTCTTCTACGGCATGCCAACGCCAGGATATCCCCCGCAATCGATCACGGATCTTCACGGGCTCCTGGGTGGCATTCAGCCGCACCACGCGCCTCAGCTATTCACCTTGAATCCTGCGCGTGGCAGTCCGTCGCC
>JASGXE010006965.1:0-15765 GCA_030068105.1 Sinentomon sp. SZTP_YWyxl | reverse complement strand
GGGTACGCATTCGGAGAATCTTGAATCGAACTCTTTTTTGATCCAGTCATCAACTGGATGGGTGGGAGGGACTTCAATGCCATGATGTCGTCGTCAGTCTTGAAACAAATCACCGTCATCACATCTCAAATCACATCCACCTTCCAGCACAAATTGTGGGCATGGCTCTGCATTTCATTCATTTTTGGACGCCTATAGGTACATGAACAGCTGGCGAAGACTTCTTGAAAACTGCAAAATCAGCCCAGCCAGTTGCGCAAGCAAGAAGGGATAGAAAATTAAAGACGGGTGATTCTTTGCCAATGAATATCAAAATCATCATTTCACAACACTGCTCAAACTTAGTTGGCAGCAGATGTGGAACGAAGTGTTGCGTCAATAACCATTTAAAAAAATATCGTGTCGATTGAATTCACAAACAAGAGGTCCATGAAAACGATCAAGTGAAAGCGAACAAAGATTGGAGGAAGGAATGAACTGTTTTGCGCCGGTTTAAAGCCCAGGGATCAGACGCTCTATGTATGATGGCCGAGGAAACAAGGAGTGCATTTCAATCACGAACCGTGCCAGGGAAACTGGAATCGAAGAGTTGATTGGAGGTACAAAAGGGAGCTGAGAAGGAAAGCCTGTTGTCCTATCATCAACTCTGTTTACATTTGATTGCGTAGCATAGAGAATACTTTGGATTACTTTTGTTCAGGCGTCCTCCCCGACATTTGCACTGTCCCAGCTCTCGCTCCTACAACAGCGATGGCTCCCAAACCCGACAGAAGAAGATTCAGATTGATGGGATTCAATTTTCTGTTTTCGCCTGAAATTGGAATGCCTTTTAAAGTCAATGAAGCGTGCAGACTTGAATGGGGGTCGCCCACCCTCCGAGAGGATATTGGATTTGTCAATCTGGCTTTCTATCGTTCGCCGAGGAAAAGTATACGCGGGATCCATCTTCCGATCCTCTTTCTCTATAAATGGCGAGACAGCATCATTCACGTATATTACGTGTTGGAAATCTTCAGCTTCATGTTATGGTGGATTTTCCGGATATTTTCCGTTTGAAGCCATCGGAGGAGGCCAAACTGCGAGGGAAACAAGCCCCTTCGAGTGTTTTGAGCGTGCCTTCAACAATTCTTTCACGAGAATATCGGATCCCCTGCCCTGCCCTGCAAACATTTCCCTCCACTCTCCGAGGATTTAGCCTAGCAGTGTTGATTAATGTGCTTCTTGGATCACTTCACAGATTTCCGAAGCATGTCCTTTCTCGGGATATACAGGGCAAAAAACTTACTGGTATAGGCCCCTACGGTTATATCATGCTTCCAAGGTTGTTCGAATGTTCACAAACTTTCCCTTCACTTCTGCCAAAAATCCTGTGCAGTGATAGAAATTTTCCTGATCATGAAATTGGAAATGGATTCAATTTATCTGCAGTGCGCAAAAACGTTCCAGTTAGCCATACCTAAAGCAAATTGTCTGTGGCTTTGGTGGTGGTGGGAGCGAAAATTGTGAATTGTTTATTTCGGGAGATCTGTAGCTCAGTTTATAGCGTTCAGAAATCAATTTTTCATTTATATTTTATAAATCTGCTCTGAAGACAAGCGCATCAAGTCATCACCCTCTGCTGACATCGCCAAAGCCAAAGCTTCACAAAAACACATCCTTCATTGGAGACTGAAATGCCTGGAAAAATAAAAGCTAAGGAAAATCGATACAGGAAAGGACTTTCTGCTGTATCGACTAAAATGTTGCGCTCCAGTGAAAATTGGAACATTTTCGGAAAACCTTTTGCCAAACTTCAGCCTTTCTTTTTCGTTCAGATCGGAAATCGAAATCGTCTGCGTCGTTTCTTGGATCGCTTCATGAAAATTTACTTGTTTTTATGCCCAAATTCAGTGCCCCCGCACGCGAATTTCTAAATTTCAGACAAATCGCCAGAATTTCGAATAATCAGATGCGTTCCAATTTGAATACAACAACAAATGAAAACCTAAACTATCCAAACGTAACATAACCTCACTTCCACCTTGTGTCAACCGACCGCCTGTTGTCAACCTACCGCCTGGTGTCAACCTACCGCCTGGTGTCAACCTACACCGCCTGGTGTCAACACACTGCGTGGTGCCAACCCACTGCGTGGCGTCACCCACTGGTGTCAAAAAAGTGATTCGGTTTCCAAAATTGTCGCGGCAGGATTCGAACCTACCACTCAATGCAAACTCCGCATTCGCAGCCAAAAGCATAAACCACTCTGCCATGCCGGCTAATGCTGGAAATCAGTTAGGGAATCTGTATTCATAGAATTTATTGTTTATAACATCATTTTAATTTCGTATAGATACGTATTCGATTGGTCGAAATTCCTACGATTTTGCTTGGAATTTAGAGAAATTAGTAGCTGCCCGCATGCACTGCCATCTGAGGAAACTTGTCCGCAAATCGAATCGAGGGAATTTGGTCCTGCTACATTTATTTCAAACAGCTGTCCTCTAATCATCGGGGCGCAGGGTGCGCTTCTTTGGGGAAACGGGGATATTACCTGCAGTTGAAAATTAGTTCATGCAAAACTGTACATATTTCCATAAATAAATTGTTAAATTTTCAGTTCGCAGTGGCAACACAGCTTAAACAGCAACGAACAGATACGGCGTTTTCGCTGTGTCGACCCGAAAAGATAGCAAATGAAGAACTAAGAAAGAAACTCTTGAATTACGAAAAAGCTGAATGTTTTATTTCGAGAAATGCTCGACGACTATGAGACATTTAACCTCCCCAGTTGAGGTTTTGCCCTCCACCAAGTTATTTTTCGACAAATCGCGAATTGTACTCACTTGAGAATTTTATTTAAAGTGTTGAAGGTATGAGCCAAACCTCAATTTTTTTTCTTTTCAAGACCTCCAAGGATCTAGCATATATTAAAATCCTGAAATTAAATCCGGACAATCGCAAAAATTTGAACGAGAAGCTTTTCCTTTGCGCTGATGATATCTCAGAAGTATCTATCGAAAAAACTGAATTGGAAATTGACTGCCACAAACATGGACATCCTCTGACCTCCCAACTGGTTTACAATGGTTGATCTTTTTCAAACCGTGGTCAACTATCTTTCCCGCCCCTCCCCATCCGCTCTGATATAACAAGGAAATGGACTGTGTTTGCCTTTTGGCAAGTTTTCCTAGCGAGAGAGAGCGAGAGAGTCAGAGAAAGAGAGGGAGAGAGAGAAATGATTTAAAAGCCAGCACTTAAGAAAAAAAATATAAGATCATGAAGACAAACAGATCAATGATTCTCAAGCCATACTCGCAATAAGCAACATCCTTGAATGACAGAAGAATAAAGGTATTTTATCAGAACGCGAAAAACCGTCTGAAAGATTGGCAAGAAAGTTGCTGTCGTTCGAAGAATGATATTTATTTTTGTGTCATGATCTCTGCAAGAGACACATGCTATAGTATACTCGTACACATGGCTATATTGTTCCATAACACTTGTTGGCAGAAAAAGAATGGAAAGTCCAGCTTCTCAGAACAAGTCAGGTGACTCTTTTGAAATGGGGATTTACTTCAAAAAATTGGCACCGCCATCACAAGTTGGGATCGCTAAAATTGAAACAACAGGGTGGTCAGACATTTCCTGAAATCTGTGGTAAAAGTATAACTGCGGCTTTTATTTAGCGTTAAAAGCCTCTTAAAACGTTGTATGAGATTTTCTGACAATGACAATGATGACTGGTTTGGGCAGGATCGAGGCTGCGTTGTGATAAATTGTTTGATACCGCATAGTAGCCTCAACAACATTCAGAATCTTTCCTAACTTTCGAAAGACGTTTTTGCTTTGCCTGTCTGAAATTTCAATCTTGGAATTCGAACTTTTCAGAACACCGAAAGGTTTTGAATTTGGAGAGTCCGAATGTGAGCAATTCGAATTGGGAGAATTAGAATATGACAAAAGTTTGAACTCTATAACAGTCAAATTAGAATATGAAAAACGTTAGAATGGAGATGATATTAGAATATGAGAAAAGTTTGAACCCTAGAACAGTCAAATTAAAATATGAGAAACGTTAGAATGGAGATGATATTCGAATGAGAAAAGTTATAATAGAGATGATTTTTCAAGAATATGAGAAAGTTTGAACCCCAGGACAGCCAAAAATAAAATGCTCATGTTAGGTATGTTGTTCACCTGCATGGAATTTTAGATTTTTTGTTTTGATATAACTAATTGAAGAGGGATAAGAAATCTCATTTTTCCGATTTCCCGCTTTTCGCATTTTAACTTGTTCGGATTAGATTTTCCGAGATAAATTTTCGAAATAACAGAAATTCCTGAAAAAAACCATGTTCCAGTTTCGAACTTTCAGGATGTTGACTGACTGTGTTTTTGGAAACATCTGCGAAACACCCTGGCCTGGAAAAAATAAAGCCAATAAGAGCAAATTAGTTTCGAAACGTTGCAAAAGACAGAAGCAGCATAGTTCCTTGGAATATAAAGACTAGGAGAAGAGAAGCAAGACACGCCTCAATTCGCTTGACTCGCGTTCGATTTCTCTCATTCTTTCTTTTTTGTTCAAATATTGATTCCCAAGAACAATAATTAACTTTTGCGACAGGGTGCACCGCGTACCTGCTATGCAAAAGGACTTTATCCCAAGTGAAAACTGCAAACTTCGAATGATAGATTCAGGCATGCAGTTTAATTGAAAAGCGAAAAGCCTTGCGTGTTCTATAATGAAAATCACTTCGGATTGCAGACAGAACAGAAAAAACGAGGTAATTCCCAAGCCACGTTCCAAGTTATTTAACTACGCTGAATTATTGCGAAATCCGCTGCTGTTGAACCGAAACACAGCAAAATCTTGAGTGGAAACTGTGCTGAGCAATCACGGTGCTCATATACGAATTTCATGACACAATCCATATTTTCCACCGAAGGTGGTTTGGTCCTCACCGCTCTAGCCTCCGCTGCAACTCAAATGGGTTTTCTAGCAAAGATTTTTGAGTTATCAGAAAGTTGCACCATCCAACTGTCCCTATAACTGTCCCTATAACCTTTAACCATACAACTGCGGGACCTCTCAGTGAAAAGCTTTACCAAAGGGAGGTCGGGACCCTTTTATCTCTTGTCTCTCTGATCTCTGACCTCTGACCTCTGACCTCTGATCTCTGACATCTGACCTCTGACCTATGACCGCTGACCTCTTACCTCTGTCCTCTGACCTCTGGCCTCTGACCTCTGACCTCTGACCCTCTGGTAAGAGGAGTCCTGTGACCTCCTGATATATCAGAGTTCCTGATATATTCGCAAGAATTTCCGTGGGGTGATCCAGTGCGGATTAGCGCTAATCCGAGGTTGCGAATTAAATTTTCGCCATTTACTTCAATGGAAAAAATTACTCTGCAACCTCGGATTAGCGCTAATCAGCACTGGATCACCCCACGGTTTTTTGTGTGCTAATCGCGTAAGTTAGAGGTCACTCGTAAAATCAGTGTTCACAATGAAAGAGCGTGGAAACTATAGAAATTGCGCATTGAAGACCCGATTGAGTAGGTACATGTCGAGAAGATCGTACAGAATGACAACGCCTGAAAAGTATATGAGAGAGCGGTGCAAAAAAGGTGTAGGTAACTTTTCAAACACCTGGCCGAGCAAAAACAGGAAGTATTATTTCCAGCTTGAGGTTAATAGCACCCAAAACGGAAAAATACCTATAAGTACCAGATCAGAAGAGAATTTCTTTTTCTTTATACTTAGATAGGCACTTCTCTAATCCTGCTCTGTTTTTGACAACTTGACTTTTTCCAGCAGCGTAATAGGTATAGCAGCAACAAGTTCATTGAAGCGTGGCAAAAAGAAAGACGAAGCGTGGTCATTAATAACTCTTCGAGAAGGGAAGGATACAAAGAAAATATGAGACTTTGAAAAAGTGTAGCCGTGAAAGAAAATCATAGTAGCAGTCATCAGGAAAAAATGAAAGAATGGAAATCATTTTCGAAACAACAGCAATTGTGACCTTTGTGAACAACAGGATTACTCTTTTTATTTCCTTGTTAAATCGTTGTTGTTTTTCCCCCTAGGGTCCTCAGCAAAAGCATTCCAGAAACAGCCCTCCTGCTTTGAATTTTCACTTGAAAACACTTTTCCTTTGGATTTTTTTTTGTTTGTAAAGAATTTGCCTGCAGGAAATGTTCCTTCTCCTAGAACTTTTGGGCAATTAATTTTTATGAAACATCCAGAATCATGCACACACGCCAAAAAGAGTATTTTTTCTTTTTTCCTTTTTCTGTATTGTGGAGTTTGCAAACGAAATCGCTTTTCGAAATTTGTAAAAGGATTCAAGCACACAGAGACTCACCTTCAAATTTTTTTAGCTCTTCCTGTTGAGCACAGTTTTTCTCAACAAATAATTATTCTTGTCAGCTCGAAAGCATTTACTCTTTTGACCAGTTTCCTTTGGCCATTTTGCAGTGAATGCTAGTTTAATCACAATCATTCACTTCTTGTTTGGTTTTCTGGTTGCGCTGAGCTCATAAATGCCTTGCCATATTTTTCATTTCCCTATGTTGACTTGATTCAATTAAAAAATATTGTACATTGTTGTTGAAGACACATGCTTATTGTATGATAATGGGGCAACTCATCAAACACAAGTGATTGATTGATCATTTATTTACCGCAGAATAGGCTTGCTTTGGGCAATTTGCTTTCCATGCACTTTTTCTCAGAATTTTCCCGTCGTTTTCTTTCATTCGCTTTGTTATGATTCTTCACATTTTTTTTTCCAAAACAAATTAGGCCTATATGAATTTTCCCGCTGTTTTCTTTAATTCGCTTTGTTATGATTGTGCACTTTTCTCCAAAACAAATTACATGAATTTTCCCGTGGTTTTCTTTCATTCGCTTTGTTATGATTTTGCACTTTTTTCCAAAACAAATTACCTGAATTTTCCCGTAGTTTTCTTTCATTCGCTTTGTTATGATTCTGCACTTTTTTCCAAAACAAATTAGGCCTACATGAATTTTCCCGTAGTTTTCTTTCATTCGCTTGTTATGATTCTGCACTTTTTTCCAAAACAAATTACATGAATTTTCCCGCAGTTTTCTTTCATTCGCTTTGTTATGATTCTGCACTTTTTTCCAAAACAAATTACATGAATTTTCCCGTAGTTTTCTTTCATTCGCTTTGTTATGATTCTGCACTTTTTTCCAAAACAAATTAGGCCTACATGAATTTTCCCGTTGTTTTCTTTCATTCGCTTTGTTATGATTCTGCACTTTTTTCCAAAACAAATTACATGAATTTTCCCGCAGTTTTCTTTCATTCGCTTTGTTATGATTCTGCACTTTTTTCCAAAACAAATTACATGAATTTTCCCGTAGTTTTCTTTCATTCGCTTTGTTATGATTCTGCACTTTTTTCCAAAACAAATTACATGAATTTTCCCGCAGTTTTCTTTCATTCGCTTTGTTACGATTCTGCACTTTTTTCGAAAACAAATTACATGAATTTTCCCGTAGTTTTCTTTCATTCGCTTTGTTATGATTCTGCACTTTTTTCCAAAACAAATTACATGAATTTTTCCGCAGCTTACTTTCATTCGCTTTGTTACGATTCTGCACTTTTTTCAAAAAAACAAATACATGAATTTTCCCGTCGTTTTCTTTCATTCGCTTTGTTATGATTCTGCACTTTTTTCCAATACTAATTACATGAATTTTCCGGTAGTTTTCTTTCATTAGCTTTGTTATGATTCTGCACTTTTTTCCAAAACAAATTACATGAATTTTCCCGTAGTTTTCTTTCATTCGCTTTGTTATGATTCTGCACTTTTTTCCAAAACAAATTACATGAATTTTCCCGTAGTTTTCTTTCATTCGCTTTGTTATGATTCTGCACTTTTTTCCAAAACAAATTACATGAATTTTCCCGTAGTTTTCTTTCATTCGCTTTGTTATGATTCTGCACTTTTTTCCAAAACAAATTACATGAATTTCCCTAGTTTTCTTTCATTCGCTTTGTTATGATTCTGCACTTTTTTCCAAAACAAATTACATGAATTTTCCCGTAGTTTTCTTTCATTCGCTTTGTTATGATTTTGCACTTTTTTTCCAAAACAAATTACATGAATTTTACCGTAGTTTTCTTTCATTCGTTTTGTTATGATTCTGCACTTTTTTCCAAGACAAATTACATGAATTTTCCTGTAGTTTTCTTTCATTCGCTTTGTTATGATTCTGCACTTTTTTCCAAAACAAATTACATGAATTTTCCCGTGGTTTTCTTTCATTCGCTTTGTTATGATTCTGCACTTTTTTCCAAAACAAATTACATGAATTTTCCCGTGGTTTTCTTTCATTCGCTTAGTTATGATTCTGCGCTTTTTTCCAAAACAAATAACATAAATTTTCTCGTCGTTTTCTTTCATTCGCTTATTAACGATTCAAATCCAGATCGGCAGTTTTCCGACGAACCAAGAGTCGAACTTTGATGTTTCTCAGCTTTCCAATAGTTCGATCTTCAAAATTTAACGATATTTCTGGGAGAATTGGGCATTTTATGGGGCATTATGCAGAACGTGAGGATTGAAGACACCGATGATTAAATCTGACAAGTTGACTCAGGTCACATGGGTTGAGCATTCAGCTGTCTATTCTGAGATTCTGGGTTCGATCCAGTTTATTTTGCTGATATTGCTGCTATTCATCACCCTGCGAACTTGAAGAGCGTTTTTTGAAATGACAATGATTCCCTTGTCGCTGTTTATGTGCTTGACCTGTAGAGAATGGGTCAAGATTCGTAATCCGCACCGTATGTTATCTATACGAATATGACGACAAATCATGTGTGTGGAGTTAAATTGCACAAAATCATGAAAATCGCAACGTTAACTCCGAACAGATGAAAAAGTGTGCATCTTTCTCCACCTACATGCTCCGTTCCGCTTCAACACTTCCAAAATTTAGGATCTTTCATCATTCAACATTCGTAAAAAACAGGTGGTTCTTCCGCGCTGTTCTGCCGGTTAATGGAACATGCGTGTTTCCAGTGCACAATGTTAGATTAATCGAAGGTTAATCTATTGTTATGCCGAGATTCTAGCTCTAATGTTCTCAATTCATGCTTAAGTTTAACAATCATTTTTTCCCATCGGGAAGAGTCAGCTTTAAATCAAGTTTCCGCGACTCTTTCATCCCTCAGATAAAGAGAGAATGAGAGAATAGACAAATGCAATGGCACAATTGCCACGCTTGGTTCGTTCAATCACAGTAAGTGCAATTTTCCAGAAAGGTTTCATCATGTATCAAATGGTTGAAAATCGACGAATCGATGGCGATCTATCGTCTTTCACTTCTCCGTACCAAAAAATGTACCCACGGCCAAAAGTGGCTGCCAGGGTTATTAGTAAAACATGGTACAAGCCAAAACACGCCAAAATCCAAAACAAGCCAAAAAACACTCAAAACGAGCCCCCACCACAAAACTTTCAGTGCTATTCCATACGTCGGGTCGAGGTCTATTCCTGACATAAATATGGTTATCCCAGACCAGCAACTTCACTGGTCATATTACTTTACTGATCAATAACTGGTCATATTCATTTTACTAATTCTTTTATTCTTTATTCTTTCATCAATAAATACGACTGCGAGGTGGAGAAGAATCACAAGTACATACACAAGTAAAAATAACAAAAGGAAAAAAAGAGAAACAAACAACAAAATAGAAACAAAAACAATCAAACAAAACAACACACAAAAAAAAAAAAGCAACAAATTCAAAAATAAGAATCAGGATTGGACAGCAACTTGCGATGGCAACATCCCAGAACTAACAGATATTTTTTTGATCATGGAAGGTCTGAAGGAAGGGAGTTCCAATCGCGAATTGTGCGGGGAAAAAATAGTTATGGTACGTACTTAAAGAATAGGGTGGTTTTTTAAACAAGCACCGTTGTCAGTTCTCCTTGAACTGGCTTACGCACATAACGGAAGGGAGAGGAAGCAGAACCTCTTCGGAAACAATTTGACGAAAAAGTTCCAAGCGATGGCACTGCCGGCGTTGCTGCAGCTTGGTAGACCTAGGTCTTCCAAAAGTGCAGTTACGCTATGATTTCGATCGTAAATTCCAGTTATAGCTCTGGCAGCCCGACGTTGGACTCTTTCCAAGGTATGAATTCACCAGCCAAAAAAGGATCCCAAAGTGCGCAGGCGTATTCAAGAATTGGGATAACTAGAGTTTAAAAGCCCTCAACTTGACAGTAATTGTAGCATGTCTCAGGTTACGGATTAGGAAGCCAAGTGACCTACAAGCTTTAGCAATGTATAATTAATATGCAGTTGCCATCGCAGATCACTGGAAAAAACACCCGAGATATTTGTAGCTAGAAACAGACTCAAGAGCCGTACCATTGAGCTTTATAATTGTCTGATTAATGATGGTCGGTATACGTTGCCGAGAGAAGACGAGTGATTTACATTTATCAACATTTAGGTTCATTTTCCATTTAGCACACCAAGTTTCGATCATATTGAGATCGTTTTGTAAAGACTCACAGCTCTTAGGACCGTCGACCCGACAATAGAGAACCACATCATCGGCAAAGAGACGGATAGAACTAGCGAGACCCTCAGAAATATCGTTTATGTACACTAGAAAAAGTAGCGGCCCCAAAACACTGCCCTGAGGTACCCCAGAAGTCACTTCAAGACTCGCCGACTTTACTCCAGAAACAGACACATAGTGGGAGCGCCCCTCCAAAAATGAACAAAGAAGGTTTATCAGGCAAGAGGGCACGTTTAGCCTCACCAATTTTAAAATTAGCAGCTCATGTGGAATTACGTCAAACGCTTTTTTGAAATCAAGGAAAACTGCATGAACAGGAATCTTCTCATCGATTGAACGTAGAATGTCGTCAGCAAGCGAAATTCTTGCGACCTGCAGTTCGCAAGATAAACCTCTGCGAAAACCAAATTGATTACAATGAAAAAAGTTAACAGATTCTAAGAAATTTAAAAGTTGACTTTGCAAAATTCGTTCAACAAGCTTCGAACACAAACACGTCAAAGAGATCGGGCGGTATCCCGCAACAACACTACAGTCTGCTCCTCTTTTAGCGACAGGAATAACATTTGCCTGTTTCCAATCTGACGGAAATTCGCCGGCTGCCAGCCATGATGCAGCAGATACCTATGCTGGCGAACAACAAGCGTGGAGGCACTTTTGCATCCCGCCAAGGGTGGCTCGTTCAGCAGCTGGCGGGGTTATAAATGTTTGCATATTATTACCTATAGGAAATAGATTTTTCACAGTTGATTTTTACACGAAGAGTAAGTTATCGAATTCCTAAATGCGCTATGCATGCATCTTCCACTTGTGCGTGCTTTAGCACAATTTTCGCCCATGGACCCCAAGTTTTTTACTTTATGAGTGGCTTGTTTGTTTTCTGCCTCGTGGCGCAGTGGTTAGCGCATTGGACTCCCACCCAGGTGGACCGAGTTCGATTCCCCGTCGGGGCACGAAATTTACTGTGGCACAAATGGTGCATCCTCCCTGGGCGAGGCACAGTAAATGAGGTCGGAAAGAGAGACTTAGTGGCCAGTCTCTTAGTCCTTCGGATGGGACTTTAAGAAGGAGGTCCCGTGTACAGTATCACACTGCGCACGTTAAAGAACACCTAGCTCCAAGTCCAAGACAGTGGCTTGGCAGGTTACACAACAGAGAAGCCACATCTCACAAGTCGCACATCACTGCTCTGCAGAGCATGACTCTCTCCGGGAAACCTGCGGGTTGGCGTGTATACGCCGGAAAACTGGTCCGAGTCGTTTCAGTTGAATGCAGAGCAGAATTGGGCTACGATTATGGGGCATAGTTCTCCTTGCGAGCCCAAGGTGTGTGCAACAAGGTAAAAGGTCGGACCACCAGCCGAATGGCTATCAGTCCATATGACTCCACGATGATGATGATGATAAAATGTGCGCCAATAATTTTTTCTCTGCAACGTGAACAATTGCAGCAACATGGTGTTCACTGTTTTTATTGAGAGTATCAGGAGTCCCACATTCGAAATTGTTCAACAAATCGTGTCTTCATCACCACTTCACTCTGCATGGAGAGGACCTGCAATGACATCCCGCCAGCAGTGCATCAACCAGCCCGTCTTTGGCGAAAGGAGCATGGAAAATGGACTTCGCTGTGACGTGGTTTGGGTAGGACAATGCCCAGAGATAAAGTGGACACATCGGGACACAGGCTGGTCTCATACACATACGCAGGACAAACGATTGCGATCCGGAAGCTCGGTGTTCTTTTCCTGGTCCAATTCCATTTACAATCCCACTTCTCTTCCACAAGGCTACGCACTTTGTGAAGTCCCACAGCGGCTGAAATACGCGCCAGAGAGACCAAGTTTCTTATCAATTCAGAGAGAGCGAGAGAGAGAGAGAGAGAGAGAGAGAGAGAGAGAGAGAGCGAGCGAGAGAGAGAGAGAGAGAGAGAGAGAGAGAGAGAGAGAGAGAGAGAGAATGAGGAGAGAGAAAATGAGGGAGAGAGAGAATGAGAGAATTATAGATTGAGAGAAAGTGAGAGAGAGATAGAGAGAGAGAGGGAGCGGAAACGGTATTAAACGAGTGCAATTTTCGGCCTGGTCTGAGGTTTCCTTCCTGGCCGGAAAGCGACACTGGCAATGGAAAGGGGAACAATATTGTGGCAATCAGACCAGGAAAATGCCGGAGGATACGACGAGTTTCAACACTCTCCAGAATTGCCCTCTGGGAAAAGGACTAAGGGCTGGTGAGGGATGAAGGATATAGCGAATTGCAAAGGGGATTCAAGTGCGCTGCTGAGAGCCGGAACTGATTTTCGCCTACTTTGGCGAAACCGCACCAAGCAAGGAAAAAAGAAGAAATTGGATGAGAAGAGAAAGGATACCTATCATCATTCACATGGTCTGCGAGTGTGGAAGAGCTGGGTTCGGAAGGATCGTGGCCATAACTCAAAAAGTGCACACCGTTCTGTGCACGGAGCAGTGAGAAAGAACATTTGTTTTTGCTGACCAAAGACCGAAATTCGCCTGGAAGCCGTTGAAAGAAAGGAAAAATTTGGGTTGGTCCTGGATTGTAAACCGATGAGTGGAAGACCTACCGGTTTTCTGTTATTGTCTGAAAAACTTCCATTGCTTTTGAGAATATGAGAAGCTCCCACAGGCAGTTTTCTATCCAGAAAATAAGCAATTTTCTATCAAAAAATTAACAACGAGGTCCGTCGTTCGCGAAACTCACATGCAAAAACAACAGAAAAATAAGAAACGTACGACCCTATAGGAAATTTCCAACAACGCAGAAGTTTATCGAATATGGCCAAAAGCCTATGGTTTGCATCAGCCATGGCTTGATATTATCAGGTGCTGAGGGGAAAATCAGAGGGATGAAAGCACATGGGCACAGTCAGTCCTTATAGAAGGTTTCAAAATTTTGTCAGAAAATTTGAGCTTCAGTTGTTCAGTCAAGTTCCAGACGAAACCGTATCCAACGTTTCATTTGATTCTCTCCGGCGAGATGAATAGTCGGAATTCTCTTCTCTTCTTTTGTAAATTTTACGCTGAATTAAAATAGTCTGAATTAGTCAAATCCCTGTGTTTTCCTTCTGGTAGATGTCTTCCGAGACGAAGGGTCGGGTAAGCCACATACCAAACATGAATTCAGGTCGTGGATTCACCTTTTGGTGTTATCAATGGACCAGGTAAACCCGGTTTATTTAAGTCAGAAAAACAGTGAAGCCAGTTTGACAAAAGGCTTTTCTTTTAATTTGAGAAAAAGTCCAAAAGAGCAGCGAAGTCTGGAGAATAACCATAACAATGTAAACTGCATGCGTGGCAAAACCACCGGAGTCCATTTTTTTGTTTTCACTCTCTCCTGATCCCAGGATCCAGTACAAACGGAACTTGGAATGAAGTCGCGGTTTGAAGCGACGGTGTGTTGGCCGATATGGGCGATGAGAATGACGTTAAAATATCGCAATTTGTGCCGACTCTAGGACTTGACAGCTTCTTTTTTGCAGGAACCACTTCGAACCGGCACAGAAGTTTCCAACTTTGTACGTCAAAACGGTACACGTATATTGGACAAACAGGTAACCCAAAAGGCTATGGTATTTGGAGAAATTTAAATTTTATGTTTTTATCATATTTTGCGATCTGAAATTTCTTCTAGCTCCAATCACGAATGTCAACATTTCAATCGGAACTTCATTGCAACTGATGCACATGCTGTTCCGATTAAAGTATCCGTGGTTCGAACTATTTATTTACTTATTTATTTATTTCGATTTTATTTGCTAAACTATAGTGCAAATGTGTCAATGATGAATATTTACAAAAACCATATCAACAATAATTCAATGCAGCAACTATGAAGTGAACATTAATGAAGTGCACAAAGACAGAAAAAAACAGCAATTGCAGGAACTTTTGAATTTTCAGGAATAGAGATAAGAGTTCAATTGGATTCAAGGTGGCAGGTTTTGCCTTGCAACATACGTGATTGCGCGAAGCAATGGTGAATCTCAGGAAAGGGCAATCCAATTTTTGAGAGATCTCGGGAAAAAGAATTCATTCAAGGAAACATTTGATTTGATGAGCAGTATGCGAAATTGAAAATCGTGAATTGGCTCTTCTGTTTTGAAAGTTTTCAGTGGAAAGTGGAGGTATCTTAATCAAAGTTTTTCCTTTTAAGATTTTAATAAGAAATGCAAGCCTTTTCTCATTTCTTCGGGTTCTGAGAGGGGTTAGCCCCTAATGATTTAGAATAGAAGTGACACTGGCTGTGCGTTCATAGATTCCAGAATGAATCTCGCTGCAGATCGTTGTACCCCTTCAATGGCATCAATATGAGAGACATAGGAAAGGATCCCAAACGTCAGACGCGTACTCAAGGTGCGGTAAAACGGTGGCCTTGTATGCTGTCAATAGACGCGTTGACTTGTTCCCCCAAATCTAAGTACCCATGAAGGTCTGACTCCGAGATATTTAAAAATGGTCACAGAGGTCACAATTTCATCATTTATCTTTTTGAGAAATTTCGTGCTTGAGAGTTAGGGTTATTTTGGTTCTTCGCGGGTGGAAGAGTAGAAAGCGCACTTTGAGATATTAATGTCGTGTCACTGCCATCCCCAACAAATGTGTACAAAACAATGTCATCAGCATAAAATCTTATGTTAGATACAACTAATTACATGGAAAATATCATTGCCAAATAGTAAAAGTAAAACTAGAAAAAGTTTGAGATCGCAAACTGTGATAAAACATCAAATGTAAATTTTTGCAATAACCAAAGAACTTTTGGGCTTCCCTGTATATGCTCGTTCTCTCCATGATGCAAAGGGACGGATTGAGCGTGTGTGCAGGAGGAATTTTAATTTCTACAGCACAACATTGAGAACCATTGAAATAACTAGTTACCTACTCGTGGAGATGGACATCAGTCAACATCTAAGTTTTTCTCTGGACGAATTCTCAAAGAGAATAATTCTCGAAATACGCACAGAATTGGAAAATTTTCAAACAAGCGGCGACAATCACGCAGACAAACACGAGAGGAAGGGAAATCGGAGAGAATTGAGGAAAAGGAATCAGATATTGAATTCATGCGGATTCTCAAAGAAAATCTGACCGAAAAAAAAATCGTTATTATTTTTATTGTTATCTGTGCAAAAATGAGGACAGTGCTCCTTTTTCTCCTTTTCAAACTCGGTTTTCGTTCGAACTTGTTTCAATT
>JASGXE010006958.1:0-10592 GCA_030068105.1 Sinentomon sp. SZTP_YWyxl | reverse complement strand
ATGCCCCCATTTCGTTTCCTTGGAGATATTATGCTAATTGTGCCTTTTCCTTTTTTCCATGTTTTCATGCACTAAAAATTGAGGTACTTACCGAAATTGATAAATTTGTGACCAAATTGATTTCTTGTTGTGTTATCTATTCATCCGAGCCTGCTCTCAAACTGTCACCATCTGGACAATGCCATGCTGGAATCTTCACGTCGCCTGACCTGGTTCGTGTTGTTCTTTTATTTTTATTTTTCTGGCCACATTTCTTGACAATACCCACCATGGGTTTCTAAAACTGTACCGCAACCTCTCTGCACCGATGGTTTGCACTTGAAACCATGTTTTCTTTTTTATTGCCGATCGCGACGGCGTCTTATCTCAACACAAAAAAGATATTCTCTTACAGATTTAGCTGGATTTTTATGTGGTTTGCAAAAAATTGCAATGATTGCATACAGATTTTATGTACCTACAAAATTTGTTCTACTACAAAATTTGTTCCACATTTGGATTGTTATTTAGCTGGGTTTTTGTGCTTTGCAAATCGTGATGATTGATTACAGATTACCTTAACCGGTCAAGCCCGAATGACGTACAGTTACGTCCGCTAAAAAAAAACTGGGCGTACGAACGACATAGATAAACGTCAAGACCAACATGATGTCATTGTACGAATGACGTAAATGAACGTCCGCATGGGTATTCCATTTTCAAGGGATTTGAATTTAATTACGTAATATCAACACCACTCAATCAGGGATGGGTAAACGTATAAAACTCCACGAAAAATACGTGCGTATAATACGTACGTATAATACACGTATAAAACATATAAAACTTAAAAGTCAAGTGATAGATACCTCATTTTTTGCAGAAAAAGCTGTTCTTTAACATGCTAGCATTCTCTTCTTATATTTCTTAAAAATAATGACAAGCATCATCATTATTGAAAGAAAAAAAAATGAAACAGTTAGGCCTATCCAGTGAAGCCCCACAATTGCTTTCAAGTTGGCCACACAAGGTTGTATTCACCACACACCATTGTAAAATGCATTAAAAAATTGATAGTGCACCAATCATGTGAAAGTTGATGCTGCTACATTGGAATTATTCACTTACATCTAAAAAACAAAGGTCTGGATGCATGGAGCTAATGTCCATGGTGAAAGAGAGAAATGAGCAGAAAACCAAAAATGATAAATAGGAGAAGGCAAAAAACTATCACTGGCGACAACCGTGTTAAGCAGGAAATGGATGCAAGAATGGTGGCAATAAGAAAGTGCCAAAAACCAACCTCATGCTTTGTGCACCTTTGCAACCTTCATTTTGCAAGGGAAGCTTGTACCATAACGAGGGTAGCCCCAAAAATCCTGACTGCCAGATTCGATCTGGAGCTGCTTTACGCAGCTTCATCGGGCCGACTCAATATTCCTGTGCGAATTCTCTTTCTGGTCTGACAGCATGGAGGTCCAGATTTCTGCGATTACCAGAAAAATGACTCAGCAGTAACAGCCAGTAAATGGGACACACACCTGCTTAAACCAATTACGAACAAATGCTTATGACAATGGCATGAAGGCCTTGCACAATGGACTGGGTGACTGACAAGGTATGCAATCACTGACACGATCGTTTCATCACGATTGCTTGATAAATGTTTTATCACGATCATTTCATCACCAATTTCGTTTTCTTTCATCTTTACGAATATTTCATTTTTATCCACTATTTTGCATATTTCATTTGAGATTATGAATGGGTGTGCCGGTTGATGATGCTTGCTTGGGGTGTTCTTGAGTGGTTGCATTTGTGTGATTGTTGTCTGTCTCTTATCGAGTGCTGTCTGACTTGGCGCCGTCCACATTCCGATGGTATGTTTTCCAAACTCCTGTCCAGGGATGGGTAAGTATAATAGGCCTACTTAAGTATTATACCGCCCTGCACAAATAAAAGGGAGCTAAGGTGAAAACAGAGAAATGAAAAATATTGTTGAACAACAATGCGTTTTAAATGGAAAATCGCAGGAGTAGAAATTAAAGTTTCTTACACTTAGCTCCCTTTTATTTGTTCACGGCGATACGTGAGTTTTCTACGTATAATACGTCGTATTATACGCACGTATAAAAGTGTTTTATACGTACGTATTATACGAGTGCAAAAATTTAACATGTGTGACATATGACTCTTGGGTGAAATTTAATAAGGAATTCAATTATGAAGTTATATCACAACTTAGGGCAGCGTAGGAGGAATAAAACCTTAAAAAGTTGTCGGAAATGCCGATCACATGAAGGGATAGTAGGGGCCTACCTACCTAATAACAGCTCAAATTGCATTTTTAGACTTTTGTCCAAAATGATGACTGTATCAGCAGGCGATCAGCGTCAAGACGTTAAAAAACAGTCACAAAAATAAAACTGACTTTGTTTTTTGGCCTCTTGATGTGGTCGTATCGCCTGCTGATCCGTTCACAATGCCAACCACTGCTTACAAACATTTATAATGATGACTTTCTTATCAAAATGGGTTGTTGTACGATGGATACTATGGATGAAAATCAAGAAAAATAATTGCCATTTTCTCCCGAATTTTCATCTGAACTGAAAATTCCACGGATCCTTCGCTCTGCCTGTGATACATACATCGATGAACCATAAGCTATCCAAGTACCTACTCAAATTCCAGAATTCTCACTCTCATTCCACAGCTGGATTTTTGCTTGCATCTGGCAGGATTTTGATTGACCTTTTTTTTCCAACATTTGCAGTTCAAGTTTCCACATTCTTTTTCAGCAAATTCTTTTTCAGAAGAATTTGCAGTTCATGCGGGATTGTCAGCCATGTGACCTGCGCTTATCTTGGGAAAACGTTTTTTTAGTCTGCCCTCCACCAAATGGGTACATCATAAGCTCATAAGCAGAACAGGTTTTCACGCCATTAAGGCAATCATCAATGGCGAACAGCAAAGTACTCAGAAAACAGCAAAGTTCATCACACACCAGGGAAAAGGAAAGGAGGGAAGGGTACGCGACCATCGACTGCATTATCCGTAAGGAGGAAAGGGTAAAGTAAGGAGGGAACAGGAGTTCCGAAAACATATTATCGGAATGTGGAGTCGATAGTGTTCGTAAATTCCCAGGAATTTATTTTCGAGGGAATATTCCCGGGAATATTCCTTTTTCGGGAATTTTGGGAACAAACGAAAATTCCCGGGAATTTTGGGAAGATTCCCGGGAATATTCCCTCATTGGGAATTTTGGGAATATTCCCAGGAATTTTGGGAATATTCCCGGGAATTTTGGGAATATTCCCGAGAATTTTGGGAATATTCCCGGGTATTTTGGGAACATTCATGGGAATTTTTGGATCATTCCCAGGAATTTTGGGAATATTCCTGGGAAAATTCAAATTTTGAAAATATCACTGGGAATTTTTGGGTAGGTGCTTTATGATTTTCCTGTGGGAACTTCAATTTTTTCAAACTCAAGTGGGCCTAGTTCATGGTTGTTGAACAAGATTATCACATTTTGCCAGTTTCCATATGAGTCATTTCACCATCATCGCCAGACCTACAGACTGGCGTGAAAATGCAAAATGCAGGAAAGCAGCAAAATGTTGGTAATAAAAATGGTTAAAGTCAGCCGGGCTGTGAATTCTGTGGTAGGTATATCATTTTCCAGGGTAATTAATTATGATGCGAAAGGGCGAATCTATGGCGGCGTATTTTCAGAGTAAATTTTGGGGGATTTTTAAACCCGGTTATTCCTGGCCTGTTTGTGAATGGCTTTTTTACATTCAATTTTCCTTTCTTTCGAACTAATTTTCTATTCGAAAAATCATACTTCACATTTAGGTAGGTACCTACTTAGCAGAGTTCGTTCAACAGTGAGCAGTTTTGCTCTTTTGAAATCACCGTGTGGGACTGCTCCCGACTCACGAGACTTGTTGGTAAAATTTTATAAACATTTGCTCCTTCTTGACGAGCATGATGGCATGATCAAGAGTTCGCGACTGCAGGCTCATGTCTGGTTTTGGAAGGTAGCTTTTACTGACGAAATCTTGTGTTGAAATTGCCTGCCGACTGCTCGCGTTGGAACTGCGTGGGCGGACTGGGTCTAACCTGCACACCAAAAAAATACAAAGGGAAGTTGTAGGTACCACACGCTTTGGGCCAACAAAAAGAATTTGTTCCAACTTTTCATTTTTTTTTTCAAAGTAACAAAGATTATGTTTTAATTTTAAAATGTCAGGCAACCTACATGTTGAATGTAGAATTAGTCCTGCAAAGATGTGTGGATATTGCATAATGTTCAACAGTCGTAAAGAAGTAGATGGAAGTTGGTTTTTTTCTCTTGGGGTAATCTGGGGTAAGATTTCACGAGATTTATGGCAAAAACATAGCTACACATTCACAGCCTTGGGTTGAACGTAGACAAGCAAAAGGAGCAAAACGGCTCAATGGGGAGAGCAAGCCCACAACAATTAAATTTTAGGAGAGCAGCCATCCTCACCCCTTCATAGCAGAAAATACACTTATCAAAGTCCAACCCCTTAGGTACCCCTTTTATGCCCAACGCTGGCTGCTCTGGAGACAAAAAGTCAAAGGACTCGCGACGCGATCACCTTGGCATAATTTTTAATGTGAAATATTCAAATGCAAGAATATTGCTGGAAATTTTGAATGAAAATTCCCGGGAATTTTGGGAATATTCCCTTGGAAACTTTTCAAAGTCAAAAACAGTCAGAAAAATCAATATGAGACTGGAAATATTCCCGGGAATTTTCATTGAAAATTCCCGGGAATTTTGGGAATAATCCCGGGAATATTCCCTCGGGAACTTTCCCAGAGGGGCGGGAATATTCCGGGAATATTCCCGGCAATTTTGGGAATATTCCCTCACTCCGAACACTAGGAGTCAACCTAGTCATATAGCATTCAGTAGCAGACAGACAACAATCACACAGATACAATCACTCAAGAGCACCCCCAAGCAAGCATCATCAACCGGCACACACCACACCCATTCACATTCTGAAATGAAATCTGCAAAATAGTGAATAAAAATTAAATACTCAATGATGAAATGATAGTGATGAAACAATGATGAAGCAATCGTGATAAAATGATCGCATCAATGATTGCATGGTTACTCAGTTCATTATGCTAGGCCTTCATCCCAATGTCGTATGCACTAGTACTTTGGTGGTGCAAGCCTGTGTGCTTGCCATTTAGTGGCTGTCACTGCTGAGTTGTTTTTCCGGTGATCGCTGAAATCTGGATGTTCAGGCTGTCAGACCAGAAAGAGAATTGGCACAGGAATATTGAGTCGGCCGATGAAGTTGGGTAAGGCAGCTCCGGATCGAATCCGGCAGTCAGGATTTCTGGGGCCACTCTCGTTATGATACAAGTTTCCCTTGCAAATGAAGGTTGTGACTTGCGAGGGTGAGACAAAGCATGAGGTTGGTTTTTGGCACTTTCTCTTGCCACCATTCTAATGTTCTTGCATCCATTTCCTGACTAAAAAGGTCGTCGCCACTCGCCAGTGATGTTAGATTTCTGCCTTCTTCTATTTGTCATTTTTGGTTTTCTGTGTACTTCACTTCACCAGGAACATGAGCTACATGCATCTGGACCTATTTCACAAAAGATGTAAGTAATTTGGCAGCATCAGCTTTCTCATGGTTGGTGTACATGCAATTTTAAAATGTATTTTACAATGGTGTGTGGCTAATTCATGTGTTGCCAACTTGAAAGCAATTTCGGCACTTCACTGATCAACTGGTTTAAATTTTTTTCCTTTCATTGGTGATGATGCTTGTCATCATTTTAATGTGAAGCATGTTAAAGAGCAGCCTTTTCTGCAAAAAATGAGGTATCACTCGACTTTTAGGTTTTATACGTTTTCTACGTGTATTATACGTACGTATTATACGCACGTATTATACGTGGAGTTTTATACGTTTACCCATCCCTGCAGTCCTGTCCCCTCCTTTCTTTACCCTTTCCTCCTCACAGATATAATGCAGCCGATAGTCGCGTATCCTTCCATTGTCTTTTCCAGGTACTTAGGTATATTATAAACTTTGCTGGTTCGCCATTGATGATTGCCTTAAAAGCATGAGAGCCTGTTCTGCTGTGACTATTTGGTGGAGTGCAGCATAAAAAAAACGTTCACCCAAGATAAACGCCGAGCATTTGGCAGAAAATCCTGCACGAACTGCAAATGTTAAAAAAAACAAAAGGTTGATCAAAATCCTGCAAGATGCAAGCAAGAATCCAGCTGTGGGATGTGAGTGAGAATTCTGGCATTTGAGTACTTGGACAGCTAGCTTGGGTATGGTTCATCGATGCATGTATCTTCGGCAGAGGGAAAGATCCGGGGAATTTTCAGTTTGGATGAAAATTCGGGAGAAAATAGCAATTATTTTTCTTGATTTTCACCCACAGCCTACATCGCAAATCAATTTTTTTTTACTACTTAGGTACCTCAAATTTAATTTAAATTTCAATTCAATCACCAATTTAATGACACTCATTAAAAGGATTTTCAATTCACAGAGATTAGCAGCAGTTGACATGGCAATTGTGCAATTGTTAACAATTTACAATGCGACCCGTTTTGAAAAGAAAGCCATCATTGTAAATGTTTGCAAGCAGTGGCCGGCATTGTGAATGAATCAACAGGCGTAACGACCATGTCAAGAGGTTAAAAAACAAAATCACAGTTTAATTTTTGTGAATTTGTTTTTTAACCAGCTCGGCATGGTCGTTGCGCCTGCTGATCTAAAGCCATCATTTTAGACAAAAATCTAAATGCAATTTGCGCTGTTATCCCTTCCTGCGATCGTCATTTCTGACACGTATTCAGGTCCAATTCCTCCTACACTGCTCTGAGTTGTGAAATGACTTCAGAATTGAATTCCTTGTTTAATTCCACCCCCGAGTCATGTGTCACACATGTTAAATTTTGCACACGTATAATACGTACGTATAAAACACTTTTATACGTACGTATAATACGACGTATTATACGTAGAAAACTCACGTATAATACTTGCGTATTATACTTACCCATCCCTGCACTCAATCGCGAAGACTGCCGGAAAGAGGGAAAAAACAGCGATCCAGCAGACGTTTATTCCGCTAAAATCGGTCCATCAGTTTTAAATTAGCGCACTTTTCAAATTTTCAGCTTTTTGATCTTTTGTCCCTTGTCGAAGGCACCTTTTTTCACGATGACGCAACATCAGTCGCCCGCCGAAATTCGAATTTTCGGGCAGCCGACAGCAGCGCGATCTCGCGGACGCTTGTTTCGCGTGATTTTCTGCGTTAGAAACGTCGTATTAAATTTAGTCGTATTGAATTTATGTCTTCTCCTCACATTTTTTTCTCCTTTTTTTCTATTCGTTTGATAATCTTTGGCCCTCTTTTTGATATTCTTGTTTTTCTTTTTGTTTTTTTTTTGTTTTGTTTTTTTTTTTTGAAAAAACATTAAATATAGGCGATTTTAATGACACAGAGCAGAAAATCTAGCTTCGTTGGGCGGGAAATGCATGCATTTCCGATTTTTCCATTTTTTCGAAAATCCTTGCAGGAATTATTAATTCCAGCAGGGGCGACACTCCATGTTTCCGAATAGTGCAGAAAAGCATTTTAAAACCGGAAGTAAAACAAAACAGACCTTAAATAATTAGTAGTACCGTAAAACTGCCTAATTCCGCCCAGCCCCACAACTTTGCTCAGCCAAGAAGACCTCAAATTAATGCTCATTTTCGACACAACGGAATTTTTTACAAAAAAAAATGTAGGGGCCAATTTTTCTTGGTAATACTTAAGGTATTCCAGTTGCATGGCGTCAATTAAAAAAGGGTCGTTATTTTTCGCATTTTTTGCAATTTTGTACAAATTGCTCGAAAAAATGAAGGCCCTTTCCTGAATCCTCTGTGGAGAAGATGTGAAAAGAAAAATTCGAAAAAAAACATGCCAGAATGGTTAGTGAGGGTCCCATTGGATAGGATCGACCATAGGCCTAATTTTCGAGAAGTTGTCACTTTATGATGCTGTTTGTATGCAAAATGTCTCTGATTGAAAATGACAATTTTAGTACGAAAAACCTAATTTCGCTCATTGAGCGAACTTTGGAAGTTGACAGCATATTCAAATGTAAGTAGGTAGGTACCCATAACAATGGTAGGTTGGTAATTTATTCCTTTTTTCTATCACATAGGTACCTACCTTGGTTTGATATATTCTTGAAACGATCTGGAACCACTGCAGGCAATCTCTAAGCCTACCTATCAAATGGGTGAAACCTAAGGGAAAGCAGCCACAGTAGAATAAACGCCGATAGTGGATACCAGAAACATAATTTTAAACTATGTTGGGGGCCACAGGCAGTAAAAGCCATTGGACGTGGTAAACCCCGGTCAGACATGCATCATTTGTTTGCCTCGGCAATTACCACGACAACAATCAAGTCGTCGTGTTCTTTCACCAAGGCAGCATGTATCTTTTTGTGTTTAGATGAACACAAAAGATACATGCCTGTTAATCGTATTCAAAAATACGTGCCAGATAATCTTGAATCTGCTTTGCAGTTGTCATCAAAGGCTGGTCTCTGCGCAATGCACTACGGCATTTCAAAGTGCCATTTTCAACACTCAAGGACAAGAAGGGGCCACGGTCGACATTCCTAAGATGTGGGGAGACAAAGTGTTTTTTTAACATCTACCGAAAAAACACAAATTGACGTGATACA
This sequence comes from Sinentomon sp. SZTP_YWyxl, assembly GCA_030068105.1. Taxonomy (NCBI): domain Eukaryota; kingdom Metazoa; phylum Arthropoda; class Protura; order Sinentomata; family Sinentomidae; genus Sinentomon; species Sinentomon sp. SZTP_YWyxl. Next base: position 1,846 of record JASGXE010006958.1, on the reverse strand, counting down.
ACAGTTGGCTGACTGGGGACTGTTGATACTGGGATGATAAAGGACTATTTTAGACTATTTGGATTTATAGACTATTTGGACCGCAAAGGCATTAACTCAAAACATTCCAAACAATGCCCAGGAGAAAAACTAGTTACAATCTAGGTAGGTACCTACTGGAAGTACCGACTGTCTAGTTAGATGGCCTATCTGCCAACCTACTGACTGTCTATGTAGCCTGTAGGTACCAAAGTAGGTAGGTAGGTTGGTACTAGGTAAGTCCCATACTTACCTACCTGCTCCAGAAACTTGCACATTTTTGTCACCAAGTGCATCTATTTTCAGCAATAAGTAATTTTTTCCAGTTTTTGCTGACGAGCAATATTTGGGCGAAAATTGGTCAGTTTTATGCAAGTGACAATATCCAGTCAAAATCATCAGCTGCAGTTTCACCTAAGAGCTTGAATTTCACTGACAATCTTTGTTGATCATTTTTGTGAACATTTTGTTTTTCTGGCACTTTTAACCCAGACTATTGAATGGAACAATCTTATGTTTAGTGGCTCAAATTGGTCGTTTTTCTATTGCGCAATAATATCCAGAATCTTTAAAACCCCACAACTCGAAAAGTATCATAGCTAGAAAGGTCAAATTTTCACCAAAATGCTCCAAAAATATTATTTTATTTAAACGCCAAAAATCGAGCGAAGTTATGTATCATGTCAGCCATACATCAATCGGGACATTTAAAAAGCATGTGATGAGCGAAGTTTGGACTTTTTTTACCCTAATTTGGACTTTTTTTACCCTACCTTCACTCACTTTTCAAACAAAATTTTTGCCCAATGCAAAGCAAGTTTTAACTTGCTTATGCACTGGGCAGATACTATGAGGTCCCATTGGAAAATTGCCAGCATAATAAAAACAGTTTTAAAATCCAAAATTTGTTGAATTACAAGAATAGCTGAAAAATGAGCGAAGTTTGTCAGTTTTACGGTACGGTATGCTTTTGAATGGTAGGGTACTATTGAACTGAAGATTAACAGTCGACACATTATTCTTTCTGAAGCTAGTGGCGGGCATCTTGATACCATCTCAAATAACTTTCTTTGCATTTGTGTGACCAAGAGAGAACCAACCAACTTTAGAACCGACTTGTGATAAAGAGGGGAAAAATGCCAAGGATGTTGTTAGTAAAGTGATTCGATAAAGTGATTCGAAAAGTCCGACCTAATCTCATGGCTTGGTCACGAAATAGCCGCTCATATTTATTTCTATTCTATGCCAGCAGGGGAGGTGACAGTTTCCAGTGGAGTAATCTGGCCCTCCTTTTGGAGTTTGTCCGATTTTGACTTTTTGCTCGGATACCTATTTTAATTTTTGTCAGGAGACAAAGACCTGTGATTTGTCCAGAATTTGCCTAACAGGTACTTAAATTGATGTTGCAGTAGCGCCATTCCAGTCTTTTCAATAGGTAGGTATGTACCCATTTTTGGAAGATACCTACTTGAAAGAAGGTACACATTACATATTATTGTTCTCAAGAAAATATTTGGCATAAAATGGCATACCTAGTGCTTTGCACGAAGGCTATCCCAAAAGTCTCAAGTATTGCAACGTGTCATGAATAAGCGTTAACCGTTCTGCATGATTTTTGGATATGAACTAGTACTAACCCTTGGGATATATACTGCCAATTTGTAGGAAGTTTGGACTATTTTTCTAGACAGGGTGCTGCATTTTGTGCAGTCATGTCGGGTGCAGTGGCTGGACATGTTGAATTTTCAGAGGAAGAGATCCGAGCAGTTCAAATTTTTTCCGGAGGGCCGATTCCCGAAAATTTAAAATTTCGGTTTGGTGAAGCACC
>JASGXE010006955.1:0-20826 GCA_030068105.1 Sinentomon sp. SZTP_YWyxl | reverse complement strand
AAATGAAGGTTAAAATTGCTGAAAATCCCAGCTCTATTAGCATTAACCTTTTGAAATTATGCCTACTATTTTTGCTAAGTATTTGTTTTTATTGTTTGAAGCATGCCCAAGGGATGGGAATACCCCGAATGAGTGGAAGAAGGCTGTAGTCATTCCTGTCTTTAAAAAGGTAAGAAGGCAGATCCAAATAACTATAGATCGATAAGCCAGCTAGAGACTTGCTCTAAAATTTTGGAATTTTTTATTGCCAACCATGTTCGCAACTTCTTGGATTCTGGCTCTGTGCTGTCTGCAGCTTAGCATGGTTTCCGCCCTGGCTTTTCTTGCAGTTCTCAACTAACAACATTTAGTCAATTTTTGGCCATGGCACTGGATTCCGGTGGGAAGGTTGATGCCGTCTTTATTGATTTTGCTAAAGCATTCGATGTTGTCAGCCACTCAATACTGTTACAGAAGCTGGCTTTCATGGGACTCGACAGTGTCACCCTGAATGGCTGTTGGGGTATCTCTCTGGTAGAACTCAAGTGGTCAAAGTTGGGGATTGCATGTCTCAGCCTTAACTGTGGCATCTGGAGTCCCCCAAGGCAGCATTTTGGGCCATTGCTGTTTGTTGTGTATATTAATGATCTAACACAGGGGATAAAATCTCATGTGCGTCTATTTGCCGATGACTGTGTGCTATACGGCAGATAGATCGCTGATGATCAAGAGATCCTCCAGGAAGATTTGTTATCAATTCTCAGTGGTTAGAACTCTAAAATGATTGTAAATTACAGAAGTGCTCCCTGATTAGATTTTCGAGGGCGACTTCTGAAGTTAGTGTGGAATACCTTTTGGATGGGGTTCGGCTAACATCTGCAAGGATGTTGTGTATCTAGGAGTGAGATTTTCCAGCAAAAACTTAATTGGTCTGGTCACATAGCAGCGATCACCAAAAAGGCGTGGAGAGCGCTCTATTTTTTTATTAAAAGAAATTATAGAAAAAGCGCCTCCAGAATTCGTGAGCAAGCTTATCTGTCTCTAGTGAGGCCTATTCTTGAGTATGCGTCCTCAGCTTGGGACCCACATTTATCCATTCATCGCGTCGCTCTGGAACGTGTTCAGCGACAAGCTGCTCGCTTTGTTTTTGGGGATTATAGGAAATTGAGCAGCGTTTCTGCTATTCTTACCAAGCTTGGCTGGGGACTACTGGCTGACAGGAGGAAGATCCAGCGCATTTTATGCTTTTTCAGGATACTTTGCGAATCAGGGGGCTGGGTTGAGTTGTCGACCCACATTGAACTTCCAACTTTCTTTTCACGGCAGGATCACTCCTTGAAGGTGAGACCCCTTTACTTTAGGAGGGACTTTGGAAAGTCGTCGTTTTTAGGCCAATCCATTAATGACTGGAATTCGCTCCCTCCCAAGCTCCTCGAGCTGCCGATATCCGTGCCTGTTCTTCGGCGCAGGCTATCAAATTTTTTGATATCTTCCCCTTCCAAAGGTAGTTGTCAGTAATTTCAATACTCTACCTTTCGAAAGCTGTGCATGGTATGGTTTGTCGATTCATTTGATTGTCGTTTACATTGGTGTACTCTTCGTCATTGTTGCTTTGTGTAAGATTTTCTTGTCTTGTACCTTGTATGATAAGGGGAAATCCCCTCAAATACAGTCAATTCATTCATTCATGGTGATTCCATCCCCCTTTTGACTTCTTTAATTGGTTCGTTAGGTGCACCTGGGGACGTCACGTACCCGCAAAGTATGACCAAGTACCGGGGCCTCTCCTGATGATTAGCCAATGACGTGGTCAGGCGTAGGAAATCAGACCTTTGGAAGGATGTCTTCCTTTTGGCCGGATATCAAAGCTGAGCCTGTTTCGGCCAGGAGCACCAGGATCCAAGATGTTTTGACATCCGGCCATGCGTTCGCTCCATTTATTTCCTTGGAGTTTCTGGTAAATGTGAGGAAAAACTGAAAGTGTGGCCAACACACTGAAAGTGTGGCCAACACAAAAAAGGCCAACATTAAAGAATACACAGCAGAGCATGAGCATATCCGCTTACTCGTAAGTCAGACTATTTTACGAGACATTCTGCAATTAGGCTCGAATTCTTTAACGCCATTACAAAAGTAAATGCTTGGCTAATTTGGCATTTTTACAAATAGCATTTAGCCCTTCAGACCAAAGGTATAGGCCTGTAACACGCAGCATATCGAGAATTTGTAAAATACGTGTCCACAATCCTTTACTGCGTGATTCCGGCAACGCGAGTGTGAGTAAAAACGATGCGAACGCTGGTGGTGAACAGTGGCGTCGCCAGGATTTTTGTAGTGGGGGGGCTGGGGGGCGCAGCGCCAAGGGCGGGGGGTCTGGTGGGCAGCCGCCCCCCAGCAGGGGTCCAGGGGGCAGAGCCCCCGGCAGGGGGTTTGGGGGACAGAGTCCCCCAAAAGCTGGCGCATTGTGACAAATTTGAGTTCCTCAGATGGCATCTCAAGGCATTTTTGACACAATTTCTCCTGAAAAGTGGCTTGGTCAATCGACCCTGACCGAATATAGGTATGACATGATAACTCAAAACAGCCTGAAGCTATTAGGCATCTTAGATTTTGGTTTGGGGCAAGCCGGAAAAGGGATTTTTTGATGCGCAGAAAATCCATTCTCTCTGCCATATCTGGCCGATCGCTGTTCGGAAGAAACCCAGTAAACCCATCGATCTCAACCTCTCGGCGGTGACGTCTATTCTCCAGGCAGAGGTGACATTTGCGCCATGGTGGACTTGTAGTGAAATTGACGGCCGGACGATAATCTCGGAAAAGCACACTTTTTCTGAAAAGATTACCAACATGCAGCATTGCGAACAGACAGCGAAAAAAATCGTTTATTCATTTTCGGTTTTCGTTTGGGGGGGGCTTCACACTTGCTCACAGATAGTTGAGGGGGCTGAAGCCCCCCCCCAGCCCCCCTGGCGACGCCACTGATGGTGAAATTATTTTCAGGTTAAAGCTGGATGAGATGTTGCAGTCGTTGAAGGGCTTTTAACACTGGGAAGTCTTCAATGTTTTTGTTCAAAATCAGAACAATCCAATGTTCGGTTTTCAACGCGAAGGGTTTGATCAAGCATGAGAGGCATCATAGTGTCATGTTTGCAGATGGGCATCTGATCCAAACGTCCACTAGAAATGTGACCCCGAACAATTTATTGAGTTTGCGTGCCCTGTTTTTACCTATCAAGGGTATAGTGCTGCAGGATTCACGTTGTACGTATCAGCACGTTTTTAGTTTAGAATTACGACAATAACCAAGCCGCAGGTATAAAATGACGTCCTTGGAAGTGACCTTCCAACGGTACAGGAAGGAAATGAAGTGCGTTCATACCTATTCGTAATTCCAATCAGTCACATCTTAAAACAGAAATTTTTTTACAGACATTCACAAATCAATCGCACAACGGCACCGCACACAAGGTCAAAAGAAATTGACAGATGCAACGCGAAACCAAAAGTGAAAATTGAACTCAATGAAAAAATAGGCCTACGAGAAAAATGGTGAGCAAAGCGAAGAGTTTTGGTTACCCGAAGACGAAGTGTGTTCATCAAGTGTGTACGAAATCTGTATTCCAAAAAGCATAAAATGGAGTTATGGTGCGTGCGTCTTGTCGCCTCGGAGATATGCAAGCACCTTTGTGAAAAAGTGAAGGACTAAGGACTAGTCACTGTGAGTTTGTATAGTTGGTCCACAGTCAGTGTTAGAACATGCAGTTTCGGGGCAGCAGGAAAAAAACAGGGAATTGCCCAATGTTGACTGTAAACCGCTGGCTTTTTGATTTTTGTCACTTTTTTTTCGCGGGGTCAATGTGTACCTACTTTGTATTAATGCAATTTGAGGGAGGTAAACGTTTTCGGAGGTACTGCCAAATTTGCCGTCAAATAAAATGGCAAAATGCCAAATATCAGACCAACACGGGTAAACCAATTTCAACAGGGCTTGATGCAGTTTCACGGGTTGCATGAATGTCGTTTGTTTCCGTGCCACGCATGTTGCTCGCGGATTTCATGTATACGCTTACACATACATATGTTTTTTCCTTTTTACTGTTGCCTCCAAAACTTTTTCTTTCTTTTACTCTTATGAATGCGGTAGAAATTATAGCGCCAGATTTCATCAAAGATATCTGGAGTTGACAGATTTTGATCTCGGTCATAAAAAAGGATTTTTAATTTCTGCAGCATGGATTTTTGCTGAAATCTGACCAGTCACAACTTTTACATGACGAGCGCATTAATTCCGGCGCCACTACCATATGCATGCGAGGAGCGTATAGATGCGGATCAGTTTCGACAATTTTTCAGAAATGTTGTTGCTAGCCGTTATTTGCCGTTCTTCTAACCCAAGAGCCACCCCAAATGCGCTTCCTAAACACCAATTAGGCCCAAATGAGCTTTGTTCATATCTCCAAAGGGAAGCACCGACCACGCAGATACATCAATGAATCAGTTTTCCGAGGAAAAATCCGTAGGAGTTTCCGTCAAAGAGTCGGAACAATTACCTCTTCGTACCTATTTTAAATTGCGTGATTAGTTATCGGGAGTTTGCGTGACATCAAGGCAGTTCATAAAGCACCGGTCGGCACTTTTCAGTTTGGCAATGACATTCGCTTTATAGAGTTTCCTTGGAAAATGTAAACTGCTGTCCCATTGTTGAAACACATGCGAATTTATATGGAGAAAGACATTCCGCACAATTCCGGAGCACTGTCGCCATTTGAGCCATAGAGCAATCTATGGGGGAGAAAAAAGTTTAGTTTATCCAAACCTTTTGGCATTTGATTATTAACGCATGCCAAACATTTAAGGTAACCCCAACTTGATTTTAGAAAGCAGTGTCGCTCCCCTGCGGATGGATACCCTGCATCTGCTTTCATAAATTCCATCACTTCCATCACTTCATAAATTGATTATTAACGCATGCCAAACATTTAAGGTAACCCCAACTTGATTTTAGAAAGCAGTGTCGCTCCCCTGCGGATGGATACCCTGCATCTGCTTTCATAAATTCCATCACTTCCATGAGGTATAGAGAATTCCAACCGCGATGGAATCTATTTCGTTGTAACTTTTATGAGCATTTATAGCCAATGAGTGGACTAATCTGAGCACCTTGCCACTAGCGTTTAATACGAAATTCATGAACTGGAAATTCATTAACAGGTTCCAAAACGGTCGATTTATAAATATAGTCTTATTCGTACTTGATTAACTGTAGCATAAACGGCTGGAACTGTAGGTAAGCATCATATTGATCTCGTGAGCCTTACTTGGACGCCTGAAGTACCGGCCCGACATTGTTTTGCCTCTGTGAAGACAAAAATTCGAATTTCCAAAAATAAATTAGAAAAAGAATCCAAAAAATTTCTGAAATTTTTTATAAATTTCAAAAAAAAAAATCCAAAAAATTGCGAATGAAAGCGAAATCATCGGGTCACATTTCGTTTTCGGAAAAGAGTAATCTGATGGTGAAAGTACCACACCGAGTTCTGATCCCGTGTCAAATCAGCACGTTTTGCTGATTTCCACAGAAGTATTCATGTCACCATAGCAAAACAACGATGGCAACAAAGTGACGACAAAGAATTATCCTTCTTTCCGAGTGATGGTGTTCTATGGCATCCGGCATTGACACATCAGGCAATCACCGATTCATTGGCTGTGTTCAGAGCAGTGTTTCGTCAGTGCAAACAAAGCATTAATCATCATATCTCAACATCTGAAAAAGCTAATTGGCAAATTTGTTGGTAAAAACCCGCCGCTCACTTTTATAGATTTTGTCCGCTAGAGGCGCCTCTTATTCAGTGCGACAAGAGTAACTATGTGGCGTGTTTTGGCATTTATCTGTCACTAGCGCTGCTGCCGTTGCCATTGTTTGGAATTTGTCCCGTGCTGCCGAAGGATCTAGAATTATTTTCCGACTGAACAAGGACCTCCCCTTTATATCGTGCAAAAAACAAATTGCCAGCTTCCTTCCGACCTTCGTTTTGTGACAAAAAACGCAACGTTTCCCTCTACAGGACACCCAGTGTCAACGTCACTCGATCAAGGAGGGATGAGAGTGACGTCTCATCTGCAGGCGATCAATCGTTCAGCGTAACCCAATGCAAAAATTATTGTGCTGCTGATTTATTGCCTTATTCTTCTGTTTGATGACGCCATTTGGCTAAGTGTGTTCGGAATTTTGGAGCTTCGAGATGCCTCACAGGACGACAGGTAAACGCATCAAATTATACGAGTGCGATGTGTAAATAGAGGGTGACACTTTTGTATGCCCGACCACTTGTGGTCTGGACGAGTTACCATTCTTACCAGTTAAGCACCAACAATTTGCGAAATTGCTGGAATTTGCTTACAACGCCTTACTGCAAGAAAATTCCCGCACTCTCAAATTCGCAAATTGATCATTTTGACTGCTCCTGGTTTCATTTCCATTTCAAATGACGACCACGTGTTAACAGTCTACTTCGAATTAACCTGAATTTTACTCCATGTTCTTTAAACAAAACAAATTTTGACATCGGGCGAGAAAAAGCTTTTTGCAAAGCCTGAAACAATATAACGCGTTTTAAACTAATTTAAATATCACTCCTTAAAAACTCCGCACTTTTAAGTATACGAAGTATACTTCTTCGCTGCTGCCAAAAAGTCTGATGAGTTCGGAGTTCATATTATGTCACCTCAAAATTCACACTACTTCAGTTTTTGACGGTTGAAAAATTGTCCTCGTAGCCCAAATCGACACTGAGATCTTCATTAGGTACCTGCTATGGACTAAAGCTTCAGGCAATTCCGTTTTTGACCATGCACTTTGGCCATCCATATGCTGACCGAAAACTTTGACATGTGCTTGATTGTGCGCTCAGGCTAGAAGAAATCCACACTCGGTCAAATAGCTCGATTATTTAATTTTCTTGCCCGCGCAGGTAACATGTTGCAACACTTCTTAGCAATCGTTCTTCAACTGTTTCAAACTGGTCTCACGTATTCTGATATCGTCCTTGGCGAATTTGATCGATTTCAACCTGCTGCTGGAGCCTTCTCATTTTTGGATGGAGAGGTAAGTGATTGTGGCTGACGAGAAAGTTACTGAACTGTGGAAAGAATATACCACAATCAACACGTTCACAACTGCATCACAGGTTATGCGAGAACGTGGCATGACAGTCCTATTTCTTCCCTAGATCAAGAGAAGTTCAGCGCAATGCAGCGCACTTTGTGGTAGCTGATTACAGGTCCTCTATGTGGTGTCATCAGCATCCTCCGTGTTACCAGCATCCTCAGTTCCCTGGGTTGGAAATCGCTCCTATCGAGGAGGCGAGTGGCACATCTGACCTGCTTGTTCCTTGCCCTTGGGAACATCGGGGGTTGGGCCATATTTCTTGAGCAACAAGCCAACGTTCTATTCGCATCAAGAGCACGAGTATAAGATCCAATGCCACTTATTCAAAATGGACATTGGCATGTATTCTTTCCACAACAATTCCGGGCAGAATTTGGGCAGAACAATGCCGGAGTGGAACTCCCTCCCTGGGCGGGTGTTTGATCAGCCATTGAATTCCTCTTCTGCAGGGTCGTCTCAGGAATGTCACCTTTTCCAACGGCAATTCGCTTGTTGACCCACTCGTTGTGGGATAGTTTTCCGGCATTTCGTGGATCCTGCCTCACAGTTTGACAGTTTGTGTCATGCCACGCTTTGAATATCAATTTGAATGTTGTAACGCTGTTACTTTTATTTTGCACATATATTGACAGGGGGAAACTCGTTAAATTTACAAATTTAATTCAATCCAAAAAAAGAACGTTGAATATCATTATGCCTTGGATTCATATACCAACACTGTGCAAATAAAATTGAATTCTCTTGCCCTCATAAATTTTTGGTCTTCGGCGGTTTTTTTACTAATGCTTTCGCCAAGGTGCTCTGCAGCAGGCTGACCGATTTCTGAAAGCCTGGGAACGCGTTTGAAACATTCTCCTCTGCTCTCACTGGCCTGCGTAGGTATCTCATCGAAATCGCACTGAGCTCCTTACCAATTTAGAGTGAGTTCAGTTACCGTGTGAGCATCTTCTCATTTGAAGACAAGACCATGGCCAAATGGATTCTTTGACCCCCAACAAGGTGGGCACTATAGTGGCATGAAAAACTGTGAAACTTAAGAGGCTCTCCTGCAAATAGTACCCAACCGAATTTGATTTTGCAAATGTCGTAAAATGACCGTTTTAGTGTCCAGGGCGAAAGAGCTGTCGTGAACCAGTGAGAGCATATCCTCTATTGACTCGCTAAAAGATCGTGGTATGCATTTGGAGATGTGATGATGGCTGCGAATATGCGGTATGAAACAGAAAAAGATTCCGGATTCAGTGCACTAAACATGTGAAATATCACGCAGTTTAGTCCGCTTTTATCTAAATTCTGAATGTTTTAATTTGCAGACTCTTGAAACTTGGCCAATTTTATCCATTCAGCCATCCTGGAGGCAGAAGCGGCAATCCGATTGCCCTCTCGGAGGACATCTGAACCAGTAAGTGAAAGATGTCGGGATTCTTCCACTCGATTGGATGTTTCTACGCTTTTTGCCAACACCGATTTGGAAAAAGCATTGCCAACCGTAAATTTCAAATATGAGTGTGTATTTACCTACCAATAACAAAAGTCCATTTTTCGATAATGGAAATGAAGCAATAAAACAGCCTGTGTCACTGTACGAGTCTTAGCAATTACTGCCGCCTTCCTCTCAGAGTTGCCTAATTTTAGATGACCCTGCCCGAGATAGTACGCGCAATTTCCGCTGCTGCCCGCCCTAGAAAACCTATTGGGCCCAATGTCGCTGCTTTCTCCCAACAGACAATAATTGGGCCCCGCTGCCATATTGCTCTCCCACAGTCTCGACAGTCTCCAACACTTCATAATGCTCTCAAAGGCTTAAGGTGTAAGAGTATGAGTTTTTCACGATCAATCAAACACAGGATACATGTTTTTTTTTTCGATCAAAAGAACTTCATTTGTGACGCGTAATTTCCGAGGGGACTTCCGGTTGAGGTTCAAATTGCACCGAAGCGTTAATTTTTGATCCACCTGTCTTCAGAATCGGCGGTGCAGGACGTCTCGGCGCAAATGATACTTGAATGATAATTTCCCCACAGTAGAAGGTTCTTATGTGTAGGTACTCGTATATTCTAGCTCATTGGTTCTTCTGGGGCTTATTTTATCAAGAATTGCAGAAGGCCAGTTTGTATTTTTAATTTTGTTCAATTTTATAGCGACAGCCTTTGGATAAGAACGAATTTTGACATTGGACTTTTACCTAAATCATGACATCATCATGAAAAGGTTATCTGCCGCAAATAATTGTTTGCCGTCAAAGCATATTTCGAAATATCCTGGGGATCGCGAGATTTTTCTTGCGCTGTAATTTTCACTCTAATTTTCACTGCAATTTTCACTCTAATTTTCACTCTAATTTTCACCCTAATTTTCACTCCAATTTTCACTCCTTTTCACTCTATTTTGCACTCTAATTTTCGCAAATTTAATTCTCCAATATACGAATAGATGTGGTGTTTGTGTCGGTGGTGAAACCGGCAGATCTGAAAACACAGGAAAGGACGCATGCGGTGTTTGCTGGGGTCAAAGCAAGTGTCTGGGGTGCGACGGAATAATGAACAGCGGAGCTCAAATTGACCAATGCGGATTGTGCAGGATCCCAGGAAGTCCCAGCTGGAACAGTAAGCTTCACCAGTCTTAGATTACTAAACTTTTTGCCTTAGTAACCGTTGAATCGTTGTCATCGCATTACCGTGATTTCATTTAACAAATAAAGGTCTCTTCTTTCGAAAAGAAAAAAAGAGAGAGAGAGAGAGAGAGACGGGGAGCGAGACTGTATCAAAACGGTGTCATATTGCACAATTTGACACCGATAGTGTGGCGCTAAGCATCAGCATCAAAATTTGGTTGTTGTCCGCTCATGCATTAGAGGTGATTATTCCCCAAAACTGGTGGCAATTTTTTAGGAATCTCCACTACTGGATTGGAGTAAATTTTTACAATAGACTTGCTGTCAGTATGTCATTTTCTTGATGCAAGTCAATTGATTTTTGCAACACTTTAGATACCTGACCACAAGCGGACCGGACAAGTTATCATTCTTGTTCCCTGAATGTTTTTATCCAATTTTAGCTAACTTGTCCTTAACCCAACCTTACCCATTCTTTGACCCAACCTATCCTATCATGACAAGTGCTACCGATTTTTTAACAATACGTTCCTTCTTTCACGCAGGTTGCACAAGATTGACAGTTTTCTCGAAGTCCGTTCTTGATCTCGCCGTGGGAGGTCCAACTGCTCAGATTGACATTGATGTTGACATGCTAAGCACGGCTCAGTTCGTCAGGGCCGACTGTGTTCTGAACGGACAAGGCGGTGCACAGGTGACGATGCTTATTTTGGTCCTAGATTTTATTTAGTTACAAAATTCACCCTCGTCTGTTTCACCTGCAGAGCATTGCCGAGATCTCAAAAGTTCAGACTTTCACCGCCGACAAGAAATTAAATGTGAGGCTTCCTTTTGTTCTGTGGACAAAGCAATTTCTGTATCTACCCATGGAAGAAATTCTGAGAGTGGCGGCGGAAATAATGCACCCTCATACATGTGTCTTTCCCATTTAACTGTTACCTTCGAAACTTTTTTCTTCCCTTTTACTCTCATGCAGGTGGTAAAAGTCAAAGCAGTAGATTACGACAAATTTGAGTCGAAAACTCCGACTCATGCCACATTTATTGACCTATCAAAAGCGTTCGACAGTGTCAACCACGAACTCCTTCTCATTAAACTTCGGAGGCTATCATTCCCGGCCATTTTGATTGAACTTGTTCAATCTTATCTTTTTTCAAGGCATGCGAACGTCATTATCGATCGCACGCCATCCTCTTCTGTCCTCAACCTTGCTTCTGGGGTTCCTCAAGGAAGTAATTGGGCCCCCTGCTTTTTACTTTATTTGTCAATGATATTTTCGATGTAATTAGTTGTAACATAAGACTTTATGCTGATGACATTGTTTTGTATACATTTGTTGAGGATGACAGTGATACTATAACTTTACAAGACAACTTGGATGCCCTTCATCAATGGTGCAGCAACTCACATATGGATGTGAACGTCTCAAAGTGTGCATTTCTTCTCTTCCACCCGAAGAACCAAAAGAGCCCTTTCTCTCAAGCACAAAATTTCTCTCATAATATAAAGATGAAATTGTGACCACCTCTGTGACTATTTTTAAATATCTTGGAGTCAGACTTCATGAGCATTTAGATGGGGGGAACAAGTCAGCGCGTCTATTAACAAAGCTAGGTCAGCCCTAGGGTTTTTGCGCAGGAATCTCTCACATGGGAATTCTAAATCAAGCTATTACCATACAAGCCACCGTTTTACCGCACCTTGAGTATGCGTCTGTCGTTTGGGATCCATTCCTTGTATCTCACATTGATGCTATAGAAAAGGTACAAAGATCTGCAGCCAGATTCATTACTGCAATCTAGAACGCTCAGCCAGTGTCACTTCTACTCTGCTGAATGATCTGGGGCTCACAACTCTCAGAACCGAAGAAATGAAAAAATGCTTGCATTTCTTATTAAAATCTTAAAAGGCAAACACTGATTAAGATCCCTCCACTTTTCACTGAAAACTTTCAAAACAGAAGAGCCACTCACGATTTTCAATTTCGCACACCGCTAATCAAATCAAATGTTTTCTTAAATTCTTTTTTCCCGAGATCTCTCAAAAATTGGAATGCCCTATCCAGAGATTCCACATTGCTTCGCGCAATCACGCATGTCGCAAGGCAATACCTGCCACATTGAATCCAGTTACTCTCTTATTTTTGTTCCTGAAAATTTACAAGTTCTTGCAATTGCTGTCTGCTCTGTCTTTGTTCACCTCATTGATTTCACTTCATAAGTTTCTGCATTTAATTGTTGTTGACATGGTCTTTGTAAATATTCATCATTGACACATTTGCATTATAGTTTAGCAAATAAAATCGAAATAAATAAATAAATAAATAAATAAATAAATAAATTTTAATAAAGCTTTCCAGAGGAGTCAGATTTTGACCTCGGTTATAAAAGAGGATTTTTAATTTCTGCAGCATGGAGTTTTTGCGAAATTTGTCAACAATCACAATTTTTATATGTATGAGTAGATACCTGCATCAATTCCGCCGCCGCATCACCAATTTCCCCGGGTTAGGTTAGGTCAGGTTAGGTTAAGTTAAGTTAGGACAGGTGTAAGCTACAACCTCCATGCAAAAACTCCCTCCAAAACTCCCTCCTTTGTCCACTTCAACCTCAGTCCACTTCTGCCCCAGTCCGTTCTATCCCAGTCCCCCGATCCACAAATCCTGTCAATTTTAGATCAGCAATGGCGAAACTGTCTCTGGGCCTCATACGTACTATAGCCTCACAATAGAATATTCTAAATGATCAAATTCGGTGAGCTCCCCGAAAAGCATTAAGCATATCAGTCTGTGTTGGCCCATCTCTCTCTGCCCCGCGGTATCATTAAACATTTTGGATGAAGCCGAGACCGACAAGCAAGCCGACAGTGATGCAACTACTGAGTTATCTTTTGGACTCGAGGTTTATCGGCCAAAATACGAATAGGAGCTTTTTTCAACCGATCATCGACCAGCCAGAAAGTGTGATATTTGTTCCCAGTATTTATTTACAGATGCCATCATTGAATGTTCGACATATTACCACAGCTTTTTTGTTTTTGTTTGTCTGAACCGGAAGTATCTAAGGGGTGCGCCCCCCAACGGGGTGACGTAGGGAAACAATCCAAGAGACATTCGCAGAGACAGCACAAAACAGAATCGTCTTGGAACCAATGATTTATCTGATGTTCGGCAAAGAGACAAATTTCATTCTGATTCTGATTGTGATTTGACGTCTTTGCACAAGAATATGTTGAAATGCACATGTGTTTTGTTTTCATGATCTTTGCATGTGAACGCCCTGAGGCCTGTGGCAGCCTCTGTAACAGCCTTTGCAACAAGGTGCCGTTGGCGCCGACAGCAATTCCTGTTACGTCACGTGGCCTTCTCTGTTGTTGTATGTAACTTGCCAGGCCTCTTTTTGGATCTGCATCCAAGTGTTCTTTAACGTGTGTACCTATTGACGTGATTCTGCACACCGGACCACCTGCTTAACGCGAATAGCCTCATCCGAAGGACGAGGGGCTTTTGGCCTTTGGCCACAAAGTCCCCTTCCAGCAGCACAACCAGGGTAAAGGGCAGTCTTCCATGCAAGTGCTGGCCCAACGTTGCTTAACATTGCCGTTGGCGTTCTGTTGAGAACCGTGTCAAGCGTCTGGTGTGCGCCGAATACAATAAGGCTGAAACAAGGATGTTCTTTTTCTTCGAC
The DNA here is from genome assembly GCA_030068105.1 of Sinentomon sp. SZTP_YWyxl. Classification (NCBI taxonomy): domain Eukaryota; kingdom Metazoa; phylum Arthropoda; class Protura; order Sinentomata; family Sinentomidae; genus Sinentomon; species Sinentomon sp. SZTP_YWyxl. The sequence continues at coordinate 7,376 of JASGXE010006955.1, read as the reverse complement.
GAATAGCTGTTTCAAGTTGTTGAGCCCAGAACCATAACATCAGGCAGGGGGAGTAATTTTTGATTTTTTGACTGGTATGGAGAAGGGATAGCCACGACAAATATTGGATGGCGACAAAGCCTCGCAACATACACATACTCAGACATTCAAAATACCCGGGCCATAGGAGATTTTTGTCAGACTTTTGATGCACGGGGCAATGTTATTCCCCATCTATAGTGAGCGCTGTTAAATGCATTCCTTAATGGAATGTGTTTTGCGACGCATGGGAAATGGGGAATTACATTGCCCCGTGCTTCAAAAATCCGAAAAATCGCCTTTGGCCCTTCAGAATGGCTCCGTATAGTCAATGGAGTTCGACCACGGTTCCGCGCGTTTGATCAGCCGATGGGTGATATGGGGAAAGTGCCCCACGGAAACTGAGCAAATTTGGCTATTTTTCAACACGGCACGATTTTTTGGCATGTCAACATGTATTTCGTCTTTCCAATGTTCCTACAGACATTCGTAACGCAATCAACCATCGTCGGTGATAAAATCAAGATGAATCTCACGAAGCCCATGGTTGGCAATTACCTGGTGAAGTGTACACTTTTCCCTCCGATTGGTGACGAAGTGTCAGTGACATTTCAGGACGAGCCAATCAAGGTTGTTGATAGCAATTCAATGCTCTTGACTGACATAGACCCGAAGCAAGCGTTAGTCGGCAAAACTGTTGAGGTAAGTACCAACTCGTATACCGCATTTGTCAAAAACTTTTCAAGAAGAGTGGTTGAGAATAAAAAGGAATAAATCCATGTGGCACCGTTTCTGACAAAAACTTTTGTGAATTGATTGGGTTTTGTGCTGTCCGAGTTTGGCTGTTGAGTTGAACCAGACGGTGAATTGCAATGGAGATTATGGCAGGGTTTCCCGTGCATTTTCACTAGAGAGATCCTTAGGTATGTGTCCGTTGTTTTTGGCCTTGAAACGCACATTTTTCTCAACAGATTTTTATTCTCGCCAAAACTGAAGAATGTTGTTTCCAGAACTGGGACAACTTTTTTGAGAAAATGGACGGCTTCTTTTATTCGTCATGGTAGAATACCATACCGCTAATTCGAATGCCACTCCTTAATTCGAATACCATTCGCCAAATTGATGTCATTCGCTAAATCAAATACCATTCGCTAAATCAAATACCATTCGCAAATTGGACACCATTCGCTATTTTGAATACCATACGCTAATTCGAACACCATTCGCCAAATGGACACGCTAAATCAAATACCATTCGCTAACAGGATACTATTCGCTAATTGAACACCATTCGCTTTTTTGAACGCCATTCGCTAATTCTTATATCATTTGCCAAATGGATACCGTTCGCTAAATCGAATACCACTATCGGATAACATTCGCGAATATAGGATATCATTCGCTGATAGAATACCATTCACTAATTCGAATACCATTCGCCAAATGGACACTATTCGCCAAATGGATACCATTCGCTAATTCGAGTACCATTAGCTGATTCGAATGCCATTCCAAAAAAGATTTCATCTGCGAAAAAGGGTACCATTTTCTTGCAGGATGGGTACCATTCGCGAAAAAGGATAATATTCGCCAATGGATTACCATTCGCCAATAGGATACCATACCGCCGTTAATCTAAATGACGTGCTTTTTCTATTTTAGGTTATCCTCACTGGAGCCAACATACCAAACAACGCTGTCTGCTTTGTCTGGGAACCGAACAGTGCAACCGCTAACGTATTACATCCGATAGCGATTCAGCCGAATCGAATAGACTGTGGACCTTATGTTGGACACAGGGCCAAACGAGTGGCATTTGGGATACTGGCATCCGAACAGAGCGCACGGCAGATGACCAGGTGAGCGCTGCAAAACAATTTACAGGTGGATGGTAGGTGCAGGAAGCTATGCTAGCCAGCTGAAGGAAGCTGTGAAGCTAGCTAGATGAGTAGATGCAGGAAGCTATGCGTTTTTAAAAAACATCGGACGACCTTGATGCATGATTAGCAGGTTATCATGCAAATGGTTGTCATATGAAAAGCGGCGTGTGTCCCTTATCATGCCAACGTTGAAAACCGTAAACTAATCAAGGAACAGAAAAAATGAGGCCAAAATACAAAATAACCGGTGACGACGTGAAATTTCGTCAATTTTTATGGGTGACTTGATGATATTTTGCTCGTTCGCAGTTTCGCTAAGAGATTTTGAAACTCCCCTCAATCTCTTTGTACAAATTTGCCATGTTTCCAGTAGTGCTCACCACTCTGAATTGGAAACTGCGCACTGCTTACTGCTGCCAAACATGTGGGAGCGTGGTGATTCCTGAGAAACCTCGGTTTGCAACACATCACAATTCACTTTGTTTGAAACACATACTTCCACACAAACATTTTGCATAGTTATTTTAAAATTTTCAACAAACTTATTACGCCTAACTAAATTAAGCAGTATGCAACACACATCAACATTTATCATGCGGACTGCATAGTTATTTTAAAATTTTCAACAAACTTATTACGCCTAACTAAATTAAGCAGTATGCAACACACATCAACATTTATCATGCGGATTGCATAGTTATTTTAAAATTTTCAACAAACTTCGCGCCCAACTAAATTAAGCAGTATGCAACACACATCAACATTTATCATGCGGATTGCATAGTTATTTTAAATTTTCAACAAACTTATTACGCCTAACTAAATTAAGCAGTATGCAACACACATCAACATTTATCATGCGGATTGCATAGTTATTTTAAAATTTTCAACAAACTTCGCGCCCAACTAAATTAAGCAGTATGCAACACACATCAACATTTATCATGCGGATTGCATAGTTATTTTAAAATTTTCAACAAACTTATTACGCCTAACTAAATTAAGCAGTATGCAACACACATCAACATTTATCATGCGGATTGCATAGTTATTTTAAAATTTTCAACAAACTTATTACGCCTAACTAAATTAAGCAGTATGCAACACACATCAACATTTATCATGCGGATTGCATAGTTATTTTAACATTTTCAACAAACTTATTACGCCTAACTAAATTAAGCAGTATGCAACACACATCAACATTTATCATGCGGATTGCATAGTTATTTTAAAATTTTCAACAAACTTATTACGCCTAACTAAATTAAGCAGTATGCAACACACATCAACATTTATCATGCGGATTGCATAGTTATTTTAAAATTTTCAACAAACTTATTACGCCTAACTAAATTAAGCAGTATGCAACACACATCAACATTTATCATGCGGATTGCATAGTTATTTTAACATTTTCAACAAACTTTGCGCCCAACTAAATTAAGCAGTATGCATCACACATCAACATTTATCATGCGGATTGCACAGTTATTTTAACATTTTCAACAAACTTTGCGCCCAACTAAATTAAGCAGTATGCATCACACATCAACATTTATCATGCGGATTGCACAGTTATTTTAACATTTTCAACAAACTTTGCGCCTAACTAAATTAAGCAGTATGCACCACACATCAACATTTATCATGCGGATTGCATAGTTATTTTAACATTTTCAACAAACTTCGCGACCAACTAAATTAAGCAGTATGCAACACACATCAACATTTATCATGCGGATTGCATAGTTATTTTAAAATTTTAAACAAACTTATTACGCCTAACTAAATTAAGCAGTATGCAACACACTTCAACATTTATCATGCGGATTGCATAGTTATTTTAAAATTTTCAACAAACTTCGCGCCCAACTATATTAAGCAGTATGCAACACACATCAACATTTATCATGCGGATTGCATAGTTATTTTAAAATTTTCAACAAACTTATTACGCCTAACTAAATTAAGCAGTACCTATGCAACACACATCAACATTTATCATGCGGATTGCATAGTTATTTTAAAATTTTCAACAAACTTCACGCCCAACTAAATTAAGCAGTATGCAACACACATCAACATTTATCATGCGGATTGCATAGTTATTTTAAAATTTTCAACAAACTTATTACGCCTAACTAAATTAAGCAGTACCTATGCAACACACATCACATTTATCATGCGGATTGCATAGTTATTTTAAATTTTCAACAAACTTCACGCCCAACTAAATTAAGCAGTATGCAACACACATCAACATTTATCATGCGGATTGCATAGTTATTTTAAAATTTTCAACAAACTTATTACGCCTAACTAAATTAGGCAGTATGCAACACACATCAACATTTATCATGCGGATTGCATAGTTATTTTAAAATTTTCAACAAACTTATTACGCCTAACTAAATTAAGCAGTACGCAACACACATCAACATTTATCATGCGGATTGCATAGTTATTTTAACATTTTCAACAAACTTTGCGCCCAACTAAATTAAGCAGTATGATCACACATCAACATTTATCATGCGGATTGCACAGTTATTTAAACTTTTCAACAAACTTGCGCCCAACTAAATTAAGCAGTATGCATCACACATCAACATTTATCATGCGGATTGCACAGTTATTTTAACATTTTCAACAAACTTTGCGCCTAACTAAATTAAGCAGTATGCACCACACATCAACATTTATTATGCGGATTGCATAGTTATTTTAACATTTTCAACAAACTTTGCGCCCAACTAATTTAAGCAGTATGCATCACACATCAACATTTATCATGCGGATTGCACAGTTATTTTAACATTTTCAACAAACTTTGCGCCTAACTAAATTAAGCAGTATGCACCACACATCAACATTTATCATGCAGATTGCATAGTTATTTTAACATTTTCAACAAACTTTGCGCCTAACTAAATTAAGCGGTATGCAACACACATCAACATGTACCCATCACGAAGATTGCATATTTATTTTAACATTTTCAACAAACTTTGCGCCTGACTAAATTGCATGCAACACACAACAACATTTATCATGCGGATTGCATAGTTATTTTAAATTTTTTTAATAAACTTTGCGCCTAACTAAATTAGTACCTATGCAACGCACATCAACATTTATCATGCGAATTGCATAGTTATTTTAAAATTTTCAACAAACTTTGCGCCTAACTAAATTAAGCAGTATGCAACACACATCAACATTTATCATGCGGATTGCATAGTTGTTTTAACATTTTAATAAACTTTGCGTGCAACACACATCAACATTTATCATGCTGATTGCAGAGTTGTTTTAAAATTTTTAACAAACTTTGCGCCTAACTAAATTAAGCAGTATGCAACACACATCAACATTTATCATGCGGATTGCATAGTTATTTTAAAATTTTCAACAAACTTTGCGTGCAACACACAACAACATTTATCATGCTGATTGCAGAGTTGTTTTAAAATTTTCAACAAACTTTGCGCCTAACTAAATTAAGCAGTATGCAACACACATCAACATTTATCATGCGGATTGCATAGTTATTTTAAAATTTTCAACAAACTTTGCGCCTAACTAAATTAAGCAGTATGCAACACACATTAACGTATATCATGCGGATTGCATCGTTGATTGCGTCATGTCCATACATGCAGCCAGCAATGATGTTTAATGGGTTCTGGCGGGTAATATACAGACCTTTGCAAAACTCCTAGAACATTGGCGATATTTTAAAGTTGCACAAGGGCCATCTAATTTCAACAGGCCTTGGTGAAACTTAACGCCTTACACGGGTATCATGATGTTTTGCGGCGCATGCTGCCATTGATTTTAAATGCTCCTGAGTTAAAAATAAACTCCTTTGTTTGAAGACTTTTGGCAAGGAGCGTAGGCCTATACGAGTAAACACCGCTCTGTTTCAGACCTGTTAGAACCTCCAGGGGGGAATATGATGGCACTTAAGACGCACTATGCGTATTAACTTTCGGAATCAATACGTATAGCTTCATAACGTCCGTGATCGTTTTTCTTATAGGGCGGACAATCGTCCTGTAAAGTTCCTGGAGATCATGGCTCCACCGCCGAGCGTGAGAGGTGTTTTCATCAGCGACGATCACAGGCAGATGTTGGTCGTTTTCAATTCGTCAGTCGAAGCCGTCTCAAACAGATTCAAGGCGTGCAACCTCATATTCGACGGTCAAACTATGTCCCATCTTGGAAGCGGTGAGAAAATTTTCGTAAATATTTCGCATAGTCACATCACCTTTCTTGTACTCCTTGCGTCCATGGTCTCCCTGAAAGTGAGGAACAACTCTCATGAGATGGATCGCCAATTGGGATCAATCGGGCTTGGCCAGAAACCCTACCAAAATGCACAGAAAAAACTTGGGCATCCCCGTGCAATGTGCTAACTTGTTGCAACAATCTTCCACTCGCAACAATCGATGCAATTTATTCTTGCAGACAACAACGATGGAATCGCAGATCACAGTTTATGCATGTCAATAGAAACTTCTTTATGGCAACAGAAAAAGGCATGGAATGAAAAGAGGCTTCGAAAACCAATACTATGGAAAATATTTTAGCTGCATAGCTGGTAGTGTTTTACGCCAAACGTGGCACTGATGATAGTGGTTTAATCTGTTTTATCAGTTTGATCACTTGACAATCGCAAACATGAGGGTTTTAATCGATGCAACTACAAGCTGCAATTTGCATGGCCTTCCGGCAATTATTCTTTCACCTCTACGTCGCAATTCGGTTGACACCCCCTTCTTGAGTAGCTATTTACTACCTGCAGGCCAGTTGCGGTCAAGAAGAAACCCATCTGAAAATCAGGTTTTGAAGTGAGAATCACTGTTTCTTTTCCTCAGATCCATCACCAGGGCTTCCACCCCGTGTCTGTCTTGGACCCCCACAGTGGTTAGATATGAAGACCCACGCCAAAAATCCTTACCCTTTAGCTTTCCTCCCCCGCCAAGATCTGAAATGAACCTGCTGAAACTCATGGAACTTTTTGTGTCATTATTTCTCTAAACGCCTAATCTATAGGAGCTACCTGCGCGATCAGGAACGAACAGATCATTGTTACACTGGGTCCAGATAACAGCGTGGCGGTCGGAACTCCAATTACATTCAATCCACAAAACGGGATTCACACAGCAGGTGTGTTCCCGCAACTTGCTCTCAAAGCTCGGGGAACGTATACAGTGCAAAATATGCCGGTAAGTATCTAACATGCCAAGAACCGCAAGCACTATTGTTAAGCCAAAACTATAGCTGTCTGCTATTTTCGGGAATGGATAGTTGCCACTTTTGCATTGCAAAGCAAGTGGAAAGCAGCAATCATCTGCTTCATCCAAGTAGTCATTTCGTCAATAATTATTCAGTCACAGGGTTTTCGATGGGTGACATGCGCACGAACTAGCCATTTTCAAGGGTATTACGGGTACAGTGCAAAACTAAATT
>JASGXE010006954.1:0-19861 GCA_030068105.1 Sinentomon sp. SZTP_YWyxl | reverse complement strand
ATTTTAAAAAGGACCAAAAGGGACGGGAGTGATTAGAATGAAGGGATTTTGATATGAAAGCATCAAATAACTTGCGGTTTAGTACGGCACACTAGTTCTTTGTTCGGGGGAACCAGTGGCGTCGAATATAGGTGCATGTATGAAGAGGGACAGTTTGACCCTGGAAAAGACATTCACTGGGGCTGCTGATCCTTTTGAACAAATCCATGTTTATTGATTTGTGATGTTTTAACAGTCACGAAACTCCTCTCATACGCTTCTAAACACCTCGTCAACATTGGAGCGTTTTTACCTTGCCGTAGGTGGGAGTGTTCCCAAATCGACCGCTTTTGCCTCCCAACTATAAGAGCGAATTTGATCAAAATATTCCAATTTTCAATAATTATTCCAATTGAATTCATCGCTATGCTTTCAAAAGTGGATTTTTGGACCTCTTATGCCTTCAGCCACGCCTTCAAAAAAGTGTTCGGAAGGATCACATGAGTTGGAGGTGGAGGCCCCAACACATCCCAGCGAAAATGTCATGAAGCCTCGAAGGCTTTTCCAGCTCCCCGTCAAACTGCATTCCGCAAAAGGGCAGATCACGATCCCCTTAAACCCGCCAAAAGTCAAACTCCTGTCTCCGCCTGCGGATTGTAAGAAAATTTGGTGAACTCATTCAACTGAAGTTATCGTCCAATTTCTCTCACTTGCATCTGCTCAAAAATTTTTGAACAAATCCTTTCTGTATTTATAAGAAATTTCCTGGTCTCTAACAAGGTATTGCATCCAAATCAGTTTGGCTTTCGGGGGAAAATGTCTTGTGAAACTCAGGTGTTACTGTTAGTAGATGAAATTTCCGGAAATATGGATGATGGCATTGTTACCGATGCGATTTTTCTGGATCTCAAAAAAGCATTTGATCTTGTGCCCCACAACAAACTCTTGCTTAAAGTTAGCATGCTTGGTTTCCCACCCTTAATCATAAACATCCTTAAAAGTTTCTTGGATTTTCGCACGCAAGTTGTAATGGTTGAGCACGAATCATCAAATGAATGCTCAGTCACATCCCCCCAAGGCAGTGTCCTCGGTCCCTTACTGTTCCTTATATACATAAATGACATTGCGCGAGACCTTAGTTCCCAAATTCGTTTATTCGCCGACGACATTGTCCTGTATAGAAATATTGCAACCCCTGGAGATGCTGCCCTTTTGCAGTCGGACCTCAACCGTGTCTTTTTGGGTGTGAAGCCTGGGGAATGCAAATTAATGCGGCAAAAAACTAAGGCCATATCATTTACAAAACGCCTCATAAAGCCAGCCGGAAATGTCGTTTACGAGATAAATGGAGAAGAGATTGAAAAAGTTAAGTTATTCAAATATTTAGGCGTTCTAATCTCCCACGATCTTACCTGGAACGAGCACATCAATTTCACCTGCAATAAGGCTTTAAAAACCCTCCGATTTGTCCTGAGAAACATGCGCTATTCCTCCAAGGAAGCGAAGCTGAGAACTTATTCGTCCACTGTAGTACCATTATTAGAGTACGCTAGCGCGGTCTGGGACCCTACATCACAAGAAAGCATTTCAAAGTTGGAAATGGTGCAGAGAAGGGCTGCAAGAATAATTACTAGTTCTTTTGGCCGGCATATTAGCGTCTCAAAGCTCCTGAAGGACCTTGGTCTCCCTACTCTTGCAAGCAGACGGCGTGACCACAGACTCAAGCTATTTAGCGATATATTCACCCGCTCCTTAATTTTTGCATGCCAGCAAAGTATGTTGTTAAGCCTATCCAACGCCGAACTGACAATGGTCTGGCCTTCAATGTTCCTTTTTGCAAAACAAACCGGTACCTTCATTCATTTTTCACGAGAATAATTATTGGGGATTAGAACTCCTTGCCAGGAGTATCGCCTCTTATTTCCCGTGCCCCAGCGTCCCAGGCAGCCACCAAAAACAATCCGTAGATGTTTTTTTTTTCCTTCCTCATTGATATCATTGCCTTGTCCTTGCCATATTGATCTTTTTCTATTGTCTTTGTCCTGCTTCCACTTCTTTTGAAGCAGTATTGTACCAATAAATAAAATAAATAATAAATAAAGTTCCAATGCACCTGCGGGGGGCTCTCCAACATCCTCTAAAAAACCACTAAAACTCAGACTCCTGGCTCCTCCTGGATGCGGGCAAAGTTGGTTGTACTCAATCAACTGAAGTTCCAATTTGCTCGCGGGCAGACCGTCCAAGATCCCCAAAAAGACCACCAAAACTCAGACTTTGGCTCCACCTGCGAGTGTGGCAAAGTTGGTGTACTCATTCAAGTGAAGTTGCAATACACCTGCGGGCGACCCTCCAAAGTCACCTCTGACAACCGACCAAGAGTCAGACTCCTGGCTACCCTGCAGTGCAGGTAAAGTTGATGTGCTCATTCAACTAAAGTTCCAATAAGAATGCACCTGCGGGCATCTCCAAGATCCAAAGTGGCGCGTCCAGAATCCAGTTAAGGGGGGCGGCTCGTCGGTACGCATTTGGCGTATGTTCTGGGGCAGAGCCCCAGCAGCTTTCCGAAGAACAGAGCCTCTTGGCAGATGAACTGTGGGGGATGAATTCCGCCAATAGACCGAGATCTTTTGAGTGGGTTTTATTTTGAGTGCAAAATTGAGGGATTCCTCTAAAAGTCTGGCAAAAAAAAACATAATTTTGTCCACCGAATGGGGGGGCGCTCTGGCCCCATTGGCATGCTGGGCAACCCACACGTTTTCCGAAAAGATTTCAAGAATTGTGGGGAAAATTGCCTGGAAAAATCCTTTTAAATGGGTTTATGTGCAAAATTAATTCCTTTAAAAGTTTGGCAAAATATTTTCCCAAATGGTGTCTGGTGCAAAATTTAAATGTATTTTGAAAAATTGGGTTTCTGTGCAAAATATGCCTTTCCAAAATGTGTATGTGCAAAATATTCCTTTCCAAAATGTGTATGTGCAAAATATTCCTTCCCAAATGTGTCTGTGCAAAATATGTATTTGAAAAATGCGTCTGTGCAATATATGCCTTTCCAAAATGTGTCTGTTCAAAATACGCCTTTCCAAAATGTATCTGTGCAAAATATGCCTTTCCAATTTGGGTCTGTGGAAAATATAAATTTGCAAAATGTGTCTTTGCAAAATATTCATTTGCAAAATGTGTATGTGCAAAATACGCCTTTCCAAAATGTGTCTGTTCAAAATATACAATTGCAAAAAGTGTCTGTGCAAAATATGCCTTTCCTAAATGTGTCCGTACAAAATATGCCTTTCCAAAATGTGTCTGTGAAATTATGCCTTTCCAAAACGTGTTTGTGCAAAATATGCATTTCCAAAATGTGTCTGTGCAAAATATGCCTTTCCAAAATGTGTCTGTGCAAAATATGCCTTTCCAAAATGTGTCCGTACAAAATATGCATTGGCAAAATTTGTCTGTGCACAATGTGTCTGATGTCTTTTCGTGGTATTCAGACCACATGCAACGACCCGTCAGTTCAATTCGCATCTAAAATAAAACATCTTAATCATTTTTACTGTCTGTACGAATCGGCCAATCGTTTTTCTGGTGGTATAACTATCAGGTCACCTGTGTAATATCTTAATTGCCACCGCGAATCAAAATCTCTTTGATCGCCTGCTGTCTGTCTCGGATAACTCAACTCAGCAGGCCCAGAAATCCCACTTCAGAACTCTTGTTTGGCCGTCGGTGGCCAGTCGGAGGCCCGTGGTAGGCCGCCGGCGCAATATTGAGGTCAGCCATGACCGCAGCTGGCCACAGCCACCGCATTGAGTACTGGACTTCAAGTTGACTTCCTGTTGCCCATTACTGCGACGCCATTATGTCAGATCAGACAGAGACAGAAGGCGCAGAAGGGCCTGACTGTTGTTGCGGCGATGGCTAGATTCTGTTGCCACCGCGTGTTCTCATGGGCTGAGCTGCCACTTGCCAGCATTTAACGCGACACGGTTGTCGATTGGAGCGACACAGATTTTTTTATTTTTAGCACAAAAATCTCTCTTACCTGGTTGAGCGTGCAACAATGCCTTCTTGCGGTTTTCTGGAGAGCATACCGCAAACGGTGGTCATGAAAATGTCTTTGAGAAAATGCCTTTTCTGTGTCGAACTCGCTGGATTCGAAGAAGAATCAGACAAGGCCTTTGCGCACTCCGAAATTCTGGACAACTTGTTTCCAGTTTGCCACAGAAACAAAATTGTGTTTTAGCGAGTAATGATTGGGCTCATGGCGTAAAGTGTACCCAATTCAATCCCCTTTCCAACCTAGTCGGATTCCGAACAAAGCTTGGATGAACATTGTAACCAGCAGCTATGTATGTAATATTGGATATGCGAACTTCATGGAAGTTTTCTGGACCTAATTATTGGCGGTTATCAAGATGCAGGTTGACAACAAACAATAAGCAGACACCAATCAGTAGGTTGACAACACAGTGAGGGCGCAGGGGTGATGTCAGGTTTTGCTTGCATCAATTAAAATCAAAGGAAAGGCGAGTTGAAAATCACGCCCCGGAAGTTAACATCAAATGAAGTTGCTAATTGCAAAGTTTTGGTAACACTTCGGAATCCCTGCATGTGGATTCGGCAATTTGACGGACGCACAATATTCTTTATTCGTAATTAAAGCTAACTAAACCTGACTTAACCTCTCCCCGCCTATGCTGCGCCCTTTTTAGGCAAAGGTCGGAGAGGTTTGGTCAGGTTTGGTTAGTTTAATTGTGCGTCAGGGAAATTGCCGAATCCACATGTAATCAGGTATTCCGAGGTGTTACCGAAGTTTTACCCAAACTTCAACAGAATCGCAGGCGAAATTGGGACGAACTGCTGACAGGGTGAACAAATCAAATCAGAGGGCTGCGTTATTGTGAGATCGAAACTCTACTTTACCAGAATGAGGCGAAACAATATGAGGCCTATCCAATATGTCCAACAGGGCCAACACATCAAAATGACCAGAAAAGTTGTGAGTGAGTAACGTGAGTGTGGGCTTGAAATAATCTTTTGGAAAAACTGCTCCTCAAATAGGTAGAGCTTCGTCAAGAAAGCGAAGAGCTGAGGATAGTCATGATCACTGCAGTGAGCTGAGGATAGTCAAGATCACTGGAGTGAGCTGAGGACATGATCACTGCAGTGAGCTCAGGATAGTCATGATCACTGCAGTGAGCTGGGGACAGTCACGATCACTGCAGTGAGCTGAGGATAGTTATGATCACTGCAGTGAGCTGAGGATAGTCGTGATCACTGCAGTGAGCTGAGTATAGTCAAGATCACTGCAGTGAGCTGAGGATATCATGATCACTGCAGTGAGCTGAGGATAGTCATGATCACTGCAGTGAGCTGAGGATAGTCATGATTACTGCAGTGAGCTGAGGACATGATCACTGCAGTGAGCTCAGGATAGTCATGATCACTGCAGTGAGCTGGGGATAGTCATGATCACTGCAGTGAGCTGAGGATAGTTATGATCACTGCAGTGAGCTGAGGATAGTCATGATCACTGCAGTGAGCTGAGGATAGTCAAAATCACTGCAGTGAGCTGAGGATAGTCATGATCACTGCAGTGAGCTCAGGATAGTCATGATCACTGCAGTGAGCTGAGGATAGTCATGATCACTGCGGCGAGGTGAGGATAGTCATGATCACTGCAGTGAGCTGAGGACAGTCATGATCACTGCAGTTAGCTGAGGATAGTCATGACCACTGCAGTGAGCTGTTTTTCCAAACCAATGCATATCCACAAAATTTTTTTATTCGACGATCGTTGAAATCCATATTTTGGTTATCAAGCCTGCATCACTGCTGAGGACAGCAAGGTAAAATCTCATGAAATAATGTGCTTTTAGTAAATCGCATTTCCTGTTTGGCAAATAAACAAAAGTTGTGTCTCCGTGGCTCGGGTGTTTGAGAAAGAGTGTCTTCCGTTGTTTCGCGGCTCTGGAAGGCAAAATCATGCTTTGCAGAGTGAAGCCGCGGCTGTGGGGGGCAAAATCATGCTTTGCCTCTTCCGCTCAACCCGTCTTTCCCAGCGGCCCCAGAGCACGCTTCAGTGATGTCAGACGAAGAAGCAACTTGGAAAGAGGGTTTTTGAAAACGATCGCTCAAAACGAGTACTTTAAAACTCCGGGCGAATAAATATACACTGTCCGCAAGAATTCATGGAATACGGGAAAAATATACCAAAGGTCAGGTTGCTAATACATCTGGGGCCAAGCGCTTTAAACAAAGAGCTTCACGCAGTTTAACACGTTGCACGAATGCCATACGTTTTGCAACGCATAATTACAAAATTCAAAACTGCGTCTCAGTCGGTGATGACCTACCTGATCGAAGATTTTTGGAGGGCAATGCGCAGGCAAAAGACGATTCGGAGTAGATCCCGCAAAGCTGCGAAGAGAGATCATTCCGACTTGGCATGGTCTGAATCTCATTCATCATCCCGTGCTCTCAGCAGGAGAAGAAATTGCACCGACTGGATGCATGGCTGAGATCTTGGCAGTTGGCACCAGTCAGTCATCCACAACGGCGAGCAGACCGCCAAAAAATCGCGCAAAACACCGCGCTACACTGCATGTAAAAATTGCACGAAAAAGCAGACTCTCGAATGCTTTTATACCGCCGGAAGTTTTCAGGCTCAAACCACTTCCACATAGTTTTTAAAGCAATTGATTCCAATCCGTTATAGTCCTAGACACAAAAGAGTACTCCACAATGTCCTGAAATTGACTGGACTGATTCACGAACCTGATCTTCCCCATCGGATCGTGAAGGGAACAAAAAAAAAACATCTGTCCCACATCTCCAAAACTCACTCCGCCCGCGAAAAGGTACGTCAATCAGGAATTGCAATCTGGTCATTTTTCTGCGATTTGCCAAAGATGTCGGCCATGCGAAAGCAACATATGAGTGACATTTGCACCAACCAAACCGCAGAGAGGACGGCGCTGGACTGCCTCCAAGGTGCGACAATTATTTGTTGATAGAATTGGATACCAAGCAGGGGATACATACTCCATATAGGCAAGGATTTTTTATGCAAGGTCACGAAGTTTGAGTGGACATAATTTGAAGTTACATTTATTTAATAAGTGTTTGTAGGCATTTATTATACACATTTATTTGCACATCTCGAGCCTTCAGGCCAAAACCTCAAATAGACCGCAGCCGCAAGGTAGATAGATACGTTAGATGAGTTGGAGATATATTTTTAACAATAATGTTTTTTCTCGTCCAACGCAGATTTGAACACGTATCAAGTGCGTTCGTATTGACCAACTTCAAAAAATCTTCAATTTTTTATGCGCTTCATGAAACATGTGGCAAAACTAGTAAGATTCAACACTGCTGCAAATTAACGGAAATTTTAAACAGTGTATCAATAACACAGGATGCAATCATCATTGCCTTTGAGCTAAACAATAAGCAGCGTTTATCAAAACGAAGAAAAAAGAGTTTGCATTTTTTGCCAAATTCTGCAGGCTTAAATGCCTCCTCTCTAAACGTTTTTTCAAAGTAAAAAAAAAGAAACTTAACGGTACAAAACGGTTGAATAACACTTCGGCGTAAGAAATGAAAGCGATAATAATCGCAAGCAAAACAATAATTAAATGAAAAAGCGCACGCACAATAAACGCCACGAGAAAACGACGTAAAAAACTGACTGTAAACAACTTTAGTCGCAAGTTTCTTTCTGCGCTGGCCTGAATGAATTAGGTCAAATTATCATGAATTATGAGTATGACAAACAGAATTTTATGGGAAATATGCTTTTCGGAGGGATGAAAAAAAAACAGTTCCCGGAAAGCAGAAAGTCGTGAAAATTAAAACGAATTCGGTCAAGTGATCACTGATTATGACAAACAGATTTATGCGAAACACGCTTTTCGGATTGATTTTTTCTTGCTTAGTGTTCCTGGAAAGCAGAAAGAAGTGTAATTTATTAAAACCGTGCTCACAGCTTTTAATTACTTGCAAACAATCTTTCATATTTTTGAATACTCTCGTTTTTGCATATCATGTCTCCATTGGTGCACATAGTTTATCCATATTACCGCAATGGCATGTGCCACCACGGTTGTAGAGGCAGCGAGCTGCCTGGCAGTCACTTTGGAGAGAGGAGGGCTGTGGAGAATTTACTGGAGAACGAACATGCCACTTGCAGCAGGTTCGAAAATTCTTTGCCTTGGTTACGCTGGCATTTGACACTTGCAGCATGAAAGATCTTTGTCAGGAATGATATACAAGCGATACGCGAATTAACTTAAGAAACGAATTGCATTGAAAACCTTCAAAGGTTTTTTCAATTTGAAATGTAATTCGCCTCATTGGAAATCTCCGCGGTGTGCTTCACATTGTCGGTCGGTCAGGGTTGGGACATTCCTTTCTCTGCCACATCGCTTCCTGTTATTTTATAAACCTCCAAATATGACCCATACGCCGTTTTGTCATACAGGGACAGGTAAATAGGACAGGCAAATTTCAAGAGAGCGTCAATGCCCTATAGTGATTAATTAATTACCATCCTGGGAGACATATACGGTCGTATTCCCCATTGAAACTCACCCTGAGGTTCAACACAATAGCCAGTTCGATGGATAGATTTATGCTGCAAAAATTATATTTCTATGCACAACGCTAATTTCTTTTCCATTGTTGTATTGAAAGATGAATCAGTCTGTTGAATTGCCTGTTGCATTAAACTTGAGGGGAGTTGCAATGGGAAATACGGCGATAGACCCTCTTTCAATCAAGCTGAAGTTTTCCCATGTCCAGTTGAACCCTGGGATTTGATCCAATAATGTCGAAAACTTCACAAATCGATGATAAAGGTAAGTCCGCAGGCTTAATTGAGGAATGTTACCCCATTAGTCTCCCCTCTTTCGTCTATGGAAGATTCAAATCGCCCAAAATTTGCTGGGGCGAAGTCAATCTCATCGTGCCGTTCCTGCACAAGGGAGCTCCCTTTTGGGAGCTGAAGATGCCGTTGTAGGTCTCCTATAGAGCTTTGGAGACAAATATAGTTCTGAGTGTGGAAAGCACGAAGATATGGATAAAACTGAAAATTATCTGCATGCTTCTTTTTCAATAGTATAGAGCTGTACTTTTTGCTGAGAAAAACACTTCAACATAAATATGGCCATATGTTTTAAGTTTCGGGCAAGCACTCTCGCTCCGGTGATCTCAGAATCCTGACAGGAACATGCAGGGGCAGTTCAGTAGAATTTCTTTGAACGGTGATAACTCACATGAGCTAGCCGGTGCGAAATCTAACTCAAATCTCTTCATGGCTTTTAGTTGCACCTGCACAACCAACAGTCAGTTTGATTGTAGGCTCGATTGCTTGTCGGCCAACGTGTCTCCCAGCCGAAACAAAAAGTCTGCGCAACAGCTGGTATTCGTATGTTTGAAGCGCTGCAGATGAAAGCCAAAGTCGTGGGTAATTCACCCATGGTGCATGTGTGATAATCTGAGTTCGGTGATCCTCTTCGCTGCATGGATCTTGACAAATTTCACACGATTTCTCCAAAGTGATCAACCAACATTACTCATTCATGCATATACATGCAAACGACTCAATGCGAGTCGCATTTGAAACAAAAGACAAACTCTCTGATGGACTTCGCGATAATCGCATGAATCCCTTCTCATTATATCACTTTCTTCCTTGCGAATACATACAGGGTATTTCTGAAATACCAGAACAATCTCAAAGAGCACGAACGGCATTATTAGCGCACTACGGCATCATTAGACCGTAGATGCCAAACGTCCGTATAGTTTCTTATTGTCTGTGTATTCTCTAAAACTCAATTGTTGGCATTTATCAGACAATGCCACGACAAAGATGTCGGAATCAATTCATTCATTCATAGTTTCATTCACAATTCGGCTCATAACGTCACAGCAAGCGCCAAAGAAAGATTGCTTTGGCGCCAACACATTTGGGCGCTAGCTGCTACATCCGCTGCGTCGACCTTTGGTCGGGCTTACTCAACTAAAAATTATCATTCTCACTCTTTGTCATCTCCTCTGGGTCGTTGACCCCGTTCATCTACGTTGGCCATGCAAGAGGTCACCTGAAAGAAAAATTGACCTCATTCATGAGCCGCATGAAAGCTTAACAGTGCAGCGGTGACCTGTTTCCAAAAAAAGGTAAGCTGCTATGTCTGGGCTCAACAGCTCAGGTATTGATTATCCCGCCGTTCTGAAGGTGTAGGTAATGTTGAGGGGCTGGACTGGGCCAACGATTGTGCTGCCTTGAGGATTGTCACACATTTGCAATGATTCCGACTGTGTTGCCATGAAATTTCAGTCTCCTCAGCTTCCTAAAGCCCTTTACTCTTTCTCAAGATTATTGGCGTGAAAGGTTCCATGCGCGGCTGTGAAGGTTGTTCCACATTTTGTAAAAGTTTTCCCTAACAGTAACGATATAGTGAAAAACTTTTCCCATCAAACTCTAAATCAAAATCGACCACCTCACTCTTTCTTCTCGACTTCGATCCTTCCTGCAGAAATGCACTCTGACCCTGATCCTCAAACCTTGGCAAAATCACCAAAGTGTATACACTCTAAACAGGAAGTTCAGTTTGGAACACTATATATTTTAACATGGGCATAGATAGGAAGTGTTCTTTTAAGAACATCAATGGAACACTTGGTTTGTTGTTGGAACACACTGAGTGTTTCATTCCCAGCGATTCGGAACACTTTGGGTGTTCCATAATGGAACTGTTAAGGTGTTTCAAATCGCTCATGTGTTCCAAGAACACACCAAGTGTTCCGTAAATGTTCCTAAAAGAACACTTCCTGTCTAAGCCCATGTTAAAATATAGTGTTCCAAACTGAAGTTCGTGTTTAGAATGCAAGGATATTTATCAAATCGGCAAATCCAATGACCGAGCTGACAAGGCCTAAATGAGTCCTGATGAATACACGTGTCAAGCCAAAGCGAAAAGGCCATTCATATGAGCATAAAGAAGCTCCAATGGCTTTGATTGCCAGCAGCAGTGTCCACTTCTTGAATTTTTTATCCGATTTCTGGGGCCCAGATGACGTTTAGCTGCAAACCTTTCGAATTCGAAGCTGTCAGCCCACTCCATTGCAGGACGTTTTGTGCAGGAAATTTTGGTCAGGAATTTTATTGATCGATATGAAGTGATGTTTGATATAATTTTATGGATTGGTCGTTTTTTGCACGCATTGGATATCACAGTTTTTGTGCCATTTTTTATTTGTTATACTTCTTTTGCATATACACTGATACTGTGTAATGTTGTGTATTTATTGACAGGAAGAAACTCCAAAAATATGCAATTCAATTCAATCTCAAAAAACTTCAAATTCGCATAGAAACATTATTGGAGTAACTAACTCTCTGTAACTATCTCTGTAACAACCAACCTCCGGACATGATTGACGTTTTGCGTCCCATTTTTCTTTATTTAACTAACCAAACCTGACCAAACCCCACCCCTGCGCTGCCTATTGCATGTTGTCAATCCACTCGCTGGTGTCCGCCCGCTATTTTAGTTGTTGTCAAGCTGCTGTTTGACATCCCCCTACATTCTAAACACGAAGTTCAGTTTGGAACACTATATTTTAACATGGGCTTATAGATAAAAGGAAGTGTTCTTTTAAGAACACTTGGTCTGTTATTGGAACGCACTGAGTGTTCCATTTCCAGCGATTTGGAACACTTTGTCTAAGCTGTTCCAATGGATCACTTAAGGTGTTCCAAATCGCGTATGTGTTCCAAATCTGTGACAGGATAGTCACAGATTTGGAACACTCAGTGTGTTCCAACGACAGAACAAATGTTCCATAAATGTTCTTAAAAGAACACTTCCTATCTAAGCCCATGTTAAAACATAGTGTTCCAAACTGAACTTCGTGTTTAGAGTGTAAAAAGTGCGGAAAAGTCCCATAAACCTGACCTAACTCCCTACCCTCACAGCCTATTGCTTGTGCCAACCCACTTGTTAGTGTCCGGCTATTTTAGTTGTTGTCAACCTACTGTTTGATATCCGCCTAAAAGGCCTGGAAAACGTCCCTGAGATTCGCATGCCCATAGTATCTTTCTACTGATTGTGTAGTTCAACCGAAGATTATTATTTCTTTGATTTGACGAATAACCGAAATTGTAAAATTCCCTTTTTGAAAAGAATTCTTGGAGGATTGAGGCGCTAAAGAAGTCCTTGGAGAAACGCTACAATGGTAGCCATACGCTGACGCGACATCATTTCACTTCGGAGTTCAATCCAGCCAAGATACACACGCCGGTAAACCCTTAGTGTACGGCTGTCTAAGTGGACGTCATCTGCGACCAGATTGCCGGCAGTTCACCCCATTTGAAACTCAACTCGCATTTTCACGTCATTTTCAGAAACACCTCGTCGCTTCGCTCAGCGTCAACATGCTGAAGTCACAGAAGAATTTGCAGAAGAAATCAAAACACAGTTTGAATGTCACTTGATATCCTTCCTCAAGAAAATCGGTTTATGTCAGACAGATGATTGTGCGGTTTAGGCGAATGGGACTATGTTATGTTATAATTTCGATGAGAAAATCAAAACCAAAATTTTGCAAGTCCTTTAGCTTTTTATGTACGGAACTCATCAAAAGTCCTCGAACATATAGGCGATATTTTAAAGGACTTGTTTTACAGGGGCCATCTAATTTCAACAGGGCTTGGTGCAACTTCACGCCTCATACGGGCGTCAAGATGTTTTGCGGCGCATGCTGCCATTGATTCTAAATAGCGCCTTACACTCTAAACACGAAGTTCAGCTTGGAACACCATATTTTAACATGGGCTTAGATGGGAGGTGTTCTTTTAGGAACACACATTTTGTTTTTGGAACACTATAAGTGTTCCATTTGGAACACCAATGGAACACTTATGGTGTTCCGAAACACCTAGTGTGTTCCAAATCTGTGACAGCTGCTGTCACAGATTTGGAACACACTAGGTGTTTCGGAACACCATAAGTGTTCCATCAGTGTTCCAAATGGAACACTTATAGTGTTCCAAAAACAAAATGTGTGTTCCTAAAAGAACACCTCCCATCTAAGCCCATGTTAAAATATGGTGTTCCAAGCTGAACTTCGTGTTTAGAGTGTAGTTAATTATGAACGCCCATGTTCGAAGACTTTTGATAAAGTTGTAGAAGAAGTGAAATTTAGCATGCGGGTACACACACCAGGTGATCAAAAAGCATTGCCAAAATCCGAAATAAGCCTAAAATAAAAAAAAACAGCAGCTGAAACGTGTTTTCACGCAGATGGACACAGGTGGACGATTTTTTCTGACCGACAAAAGAAATGCGGTTAGCTATGCTATTTTCGACGCCGCCGCTCGTTGCTCCATTGTCCAACTTACGAGTTCAATTGCCCACCACTGGCGCCTGCCATCTAAAGTACGCAACCAAATTCATTTGTCTGAATTTCATCATCGTTACCTTCGCAATTTCAAACGTGAACTGATCTCGTTCCGTGAAGCGTCTTCGGCGGATAACAAACCCAGACTCCATGGTTACAAACATTGGTCAGGGCATTGGCGTTATGGTCCGCAGTTATCGTCTTATTGCATCAGTGTAATGAGGCTTGATAATTTTGTCACACCCAATCCCGCAATTTTGCGAATTGTTGAAAAATAAGGCGTGTGAGATATGGCCTCAGGAGATAAAACGCATACTTTAGAGAGCAATAAGAGCATGATTTAACTTTTGCATGTGAAATGCCAAGGGCAGATGGGCGACAGATTTTGTTGAGCGGTTGTTTCTGAACGCAGTATAGTGTTCATCCAGCAAAAATTCGTTTTGTGGGCGGGATTGGAGCAAAAAAGGATGGTAACAAAAAAACTTTGCTGACATGAGAGCGGACTTCGGGAGGACGGAGCAGGGAGCCCTGAAGAGTCTTTTAAGGGTGCTAAGGCATCTAGCCGACCTTCTTTAAAACAGGGGTGAGAGCCACAGTTCAATGAGTATAGCCGTTACACATAATCGTTATATATAGACATAATCGTTCATGATAAAACGCGCAGCACTTCTCTGTTCTCTTTCAAGAACATCAATATGACTGAAGAAAGGGATCCCGGGCACAGCACACATATTCGAGAAATGGCAAAACTAAAATTCTCCCCATTGTCGAACGAACAGAAAAGTTGATGTGGTTGCAGTCGTTTTGCAAGCTTCCGTGTGCAACAAATTGGGTACCTTCGTGAGTCGGATTACCCTCAAGGCAGCTTTGGCACGATTAACAACTGCATCAGTTCCAAGTGACATCACCTAAGTATCTGAAACCATAAACTGGACGCATTAAGGACATAAGTACACCAGCCCTCTGGGCATGACGTTGCCTGGCCTGGGCGATCGAAAAATGTCACCGACGCACACTTTCCCACATTCACAGATTTTTGGATCTTTGCTGTTACTTAGCAGTGACATTTCATTGAAATGTGGGAAGGATGATGGGAAAGATGGGAAATGTGGGAATGATGGGAAATGTGGGAATGATGGGAAATGTGGGAAGGATGGTGGGAAAGATGGGAAAGGTGAGAATGATAGGAAATATGGGTAAAGTGGAAATTATGGGAAAGGTAGGAAAGATGAGAAAGGTGGGAATGATGGGGAAGGCGGAAAAGATGGGAAAGGTGGGAATGATGGGAAAGGTGGGAAAGATGGGAATGATGGGAAAGGTGGAAAAGATGGGAAAGGTGGAAATGATATGAAAGGTGGAAAAGATGGGAAATGTGAAAATGGTGGTAAAGGTGCACGTTTCCCATCTTTTCTTTCACATGGGAAGATGGGAAAGGCGGGAATGATGAAAAGTTCATTGGCATAACTTGTGAAAAGCGAGTTTCCCATTTTTTGCAGACAATATGATTGACATGGTGCTCATTTTTCATGGCAATAAGCAGAAGCAGAATGGCACACGAGAGGCAAAACAAAACTCGAAGCGCTTGCGTTTCGCAACAACGCAGCGCGCAAGAAACTCGACTCAGTATTAACTATGGCATCACTGTCGCAACTCGCAACTCGTCAACACCGTCAGGGAATCTCGACACGCAGCGAAAAAGGATTCAAACGTCTGAATATAGGGTGGACCAAAAGAACAGTCGCCCAGAACGACATTCCTAACACACTTCATTCCACTTCAAGACACATATAATGCTGGTTCCTATATCTACACTTCTTTTTTCTCGCTGTCTAAGCAGATGTGGGATTTCTCGACTTTATGCCCAACACCATGTGCTTGAAGTCTAAAGTTATGCTCGAAAAAACTGTAAAAATCTGCAAATTTAACATTACCCAAGGACTTGGGCGTCATTTCAGGTTTCCTCAGGGGGCATTCTTCAGGGAATGAGCTGGGCATCGACTCAGTCGAGGGCCTGGATCAGAGCCCAGCAGAAGCTGAGGAATTTTTTAATTTGAGTCCGTTTTGAGTGCAATATTCACGTTCCAGCTGCCAAATTTCTCATCAAGGTGGGCCAAGAGCACATGCCAATGAGGGGAAAACAAACCGCCGGCATGGGCATTTCTCGACAGAGGGTTCTCGCTTCCCCTGCCCCCTGAAATGAGACCCTCTGCCGAAGGAGAGATAGCCGCAGCAGGCATGACTAATTAGGTTACTTTGTGAGCATGCACGCCCGGTTTGCAACTTCAAAAAGTGTCATTCGAAACGGAACATTGCGAGAACTTGCGAAAATGACTGGCTGAAAAATGTACGACATAACTGCGCCATCGTCTGCTCACGATTTTTTCAACACCCTCCTCTCTCATTTGAGAGCAAATCTGCATCAAAGAGATGCCGTTTTCTGCACGAGGATCGCTTCGTCTATTTGTACCCAATTTCCCAACCAGTTCGTGCACAAATTGCAGCTTTTGCAGAATAATAAGGAGGAATAACTGAGGAGGTATGCCTTCAGTGCTGTTGAAACTCATCTTTCGCACACCTGCGATAACTTACTCGTCTCATCATACCTGCAAAGCGACGTGCAATTCAAAAGATGCGCATGTCCACAAGAACAGAGTGAATCTTGTCACCAGGGAATTTATGTGCCATGAGGCCATTTTATGCCATTTCACCGTAAGGCTCTTCTTCCCCAACTGCTTGAGGAAGAAGGCTATCGCTTTTCACGACTGTGTTTTGGCAAAAATATCACAAGAAAATGTCTCAAAGAAAGCTTTTGTGAAGTGATTTTATTCTGCAACAGGTGGCATAGCAATGCACGGCGCATCATTCGTGACTTAGTTGGTTTTGATTCCACACTTCTCGAGAGTATAATCGTGCCTTGCTGGAGACGCTTTTCTCGAAAGGAATCGAAGATACTTTTTTTTTGAAAACATCAATAATTATAATTTTTCTCCACATCCAGTCGAATACATGGATTGAATAACAGAAAGTGTGATCGCATTCGATTGTACAGAGCTCCCCTGGTTCGATTTTACATAACCTTCTCGTTGGGAAGCTTCGCCATTTTGCGCTTGTCTCTGATAGATTATAGATACAGCAATATTTTTGTTCCTTCTTGATCCTCGTGTCTTGATTTCTAATGAAAATCACACGCGCGGAATTGAAAATCGGCCACATTCCCCATTGAAATTCGCCCTCTCGTTTAACTCAATAACCAATTCGACATATGGACGTATCTTTCGCAACAATGGAAAAAGGAATTAGCGTTGTGCACAGAAATTAAATTTTCGTAACACAAATCTATCTATTGAATTGGCTATTGAGTTGAACCTGATGGTGAGTTGCAGTGAGAGAATGCGGCCAAAAACTTTTCTCATTGTTGAGCCGATGCACAGCTTTTCAGCGACGCCTCGTGAGCAGAATCTTCATTGCCGAAAACTCTCCTTAACCCCTTTGTCACTCAAACTCAGTTTTAAATGGTCAAATTAGTGGATGGGGAAAATGTGTGGTCCGAATGTTGTAAAAGCCCGAATGAGCCCGAATTGTGGACCAAACGAATTGTGGACCAAAGTGGACCAAACGATTTGTGGACCAAACGAATTGTGGACCAAACGAATTGTTGACCAAACGAACCAGAACCGTTTTCGACACAGCGGCATAATCGACATTCTTCGCTTGTATTATTTATTTTGTTACATTCAATACTGCCTCAAATGAAGTGGAAGCAGGACAACAGTCAATATTATAATGGTCAATATGGTGAGGACAAGGCAATGTATATCAAGTGAGGAAGGGGGAAAAACATCTACGGCTTGTTTTGTAATGCGACTGCCTGCGAAGCTAGGGCACGGGAAATAAGCGGTGATGCTGCTGGCAAGGAGTTCCAATCTCCAGTAATTGTTCTCGGAAAAATGAATGAATGTAACGGCTTGTTTTGCAAAAAGGAACATTGAAGGCCAGACCATTGTCAGTTCGGCGTTGGATTGGCTTAACAACGTCCTCTGCTGGCATGCAAAAATTTAAGGAGCGGGTGAATATATCGCTAAATAGCTTGAGTCTGTGGTCACGTCGTCTGATTGCAAGAGTAGGGAGGCCAAGGTCCTTTAGGAGTTCTGAATATGCCGGCCAAAAGAACCAGTAATTATTCTTGCAGCCCTTCTCTGCACCACTTCCAACGTTGAAATGCTTTCTTGAGACGTTGGGTCCCAGACCGCACTTGCATACTCTTATAATGGCACTGCAAGTGGACGAATCAGTTCTCAGCTTCGCTTCTTTGATGTTTTTTTCATTCGATGTTTACTTTCATTTTTTTTTTTTGTTACTTTTTTTTATTTTTCAGGTGTTGAGATGCTTCATCGAAATAGTGCCATCATCATTTGGAGTGTCAAAAAATGTCTAACTGTTCTACTCCTCCTCGTCGCTACAACTGCCAACGCTCAAACAAGTGATCTATTTCAATGTCCCGAAGGTAAGATTCGTAGGAAAAAACTCCACTGTCAAATTAGGTCGCATTGTATGGCGGGGTGTCAACGAAAGGAAGAAATCTTCGTCACATTTGGGGCGAAATTCACACCGAAGTAGTTTTCCACTGGACCCTTCTCTCATTTGTTAGTGTCCTTGTAACTAGTGTGGAAACAGATTGTAATGGGCAGTTGGCTTTCGATGTGTGTTATTCTGCAATCATTGTGGTTTAGGTTCGCTTTCGAAGGTAATCAGTGTGTCATGAACGGACGGTTTACGCGCTTTAGAAATGTGTAAACATTCTGAAAGAAGCGGACACTTTCTTTCAACAAGTTGTCTTTCGAAGTGTGTAACTTCGAGTAAATGTATGGTGGGAGCTGGCGGTTTATTGGCTTTCAAACTGTGTTGTCAGGTTGGAGAAGACTTTTCACAGTGTGCAACTTACTGCGCGCTGCATTCCTTCTGTAAGAGATGTTTGAGAACACGTTTTGCCTTTATTTTTCTGAGTTAAACCAAACCAAATCTGACTTAACCCATTTCCGCTTTCCCTCGCTGCGGATGACTTGTTGCTAACCTACTGGTTCTGCTCAGTATCCGCCCACGTGACCACATGTGGCTACTGACTTTAAAGTTCAACCGGGATAACTGCAAAAAAGATATGTGCCCGCGTGCGATGTGATACCTTAAGCCAAGATTATTCATGTTTTCCAGCACATTATACGCATAGAATTTCCAACTTTGATTCATAAATTGCCATAAGCCGATTGATTCTCATGCAAAGAATCAGCGCCTTGGAATTCGGTTATGAATACCTTTCATGCCCGCCAGCATTTTGCGCTGGAACCCGTACCTACTCGTATGCATGTCGAGGTTTACCGTTGGCTCATTTCCAATTCAAAAAGGATGAGTGGACTCCATGCTTTTTTTTTCTAAACGGGATCACATTCCACATTCCATTCTATATGATGATCATAATAATAACAATAAGAATGATCATATTGTTGTCGTTTCATTTTATTTCAATGCACAATTATTCAATGCATGCCTTTGCATTGAGTCACCTGTGAGACGTTTAATTCTTGATATTCACTGCAGGTTTTGGGCATTGTGTTTTCCACGCGGTCCTTTCTAGCCCGCAAATCTCCTAGTCTTGTCGCCATACTCAGCACTCCAATTCGTGATAAGATAGATTCGCATTGGTGTCGTTCCACGCATGCGTGCTCGAGGAAGCTCCATGTACCCTCAGAAGTTACGGATATAAACTGGCGTATTCCTCATTGCAATTCACCGGTCCGCGGAATGAAGTCTAATTTTTAACGCCAAAAAATATCGCGGAATGTAATCCCCGACAAAACTCAACTTTTTGTATCAAAATAGGGGGCTTTTGGTCAGGGTTAAGTGTGAGGTTGAGGTTCTGTAGATAAGGTTTGGTTAAGTTCGTTTAGATGCTTCAAACCGTGCCTTATTCCACCTTTGGGACCTTCCCAAAATTAGACGTTTGCTGCAACCCACAGGTTTATTCAAATCCAATTCAATAGACAAATTGCGCTGTGCATATAAGCGTTGTGCATAGAAATGAAATTTCGCATCGCAAATCTACCCATGAAATGTTCTATTAAGTTGAACCTGAGGATGAGCTTCTCTTGGGCATACGGTCGACAGTCTTCAGACATCTTCGCCAAAAACCACTTACCCAAGGATATTCTATTGAGAAATTTAACTTCCTGCTTTATTCTTTGGTCCTTGAAGCATGATTTGATTTTATATTATATTCGATGGATTCATTTGGATTACCCACTTGTCCAGTTAGCATGTGGGCGCCTATATAGGCATGAGACGCTGAAGGCATGATTTTCTGGGCATTGTGAGAATTTTGGGTTGGTAAAACGCACGTGGAATATCCCAAGCCAGCTGACCAACCTGGTCATCGTTAAAATTCAACAGACGGATGCATCTTTCGCAACAATGGAGAAGGAAT